>OX337245.1:3320777-3609062 GCA_946965025.1 Blera fallax
ATTCAGCATTTCAATTTCTATTCAGCTATCGCAGTAAAGGTAGACATGAACCAAATAGACTGGCCAACATTGCGAGATTATTTCCAGCATCAGTACGCTAAAGGCTTAGTCAACTTTTAGGTTGCATACATTCGGAAAAATTATTGTTCTTCACGAAGAGGTCGTAGCAACTACATAAACCTTAACTCGCTTAAAGTGACAAGTTCCTAATAGCAACTGCATAAACCTTAAGCCAGGGCGACAAAGAACATAATTTCTGATTAAACGGGGACGAGGATTCCCACCCCCTTTGGAGCCCTTCACTCTCTTCTAATTCACAGAGAAGGTCATGCACAAACCATTTCCTTGGATATTCTTTTATTTTTTGACTACGCAAGGAAGTCATGAACATCCCGTACTATCCATAATCGAGTTCATTTTATGAGCAAAATAAGCTGAGTAAACCCTGGCTGTCGCGCCATCAATTGCGATAGCACTAACCCTCCAAGGAAAATCCTTTTAAAAACTAAGTTCCAAGTGCAAAGCAAGTCGCGAGGCATCATAAAACACAACCTTTTATAACTTCTACAGCATATACTCGTGTATCGTTGTCCTCAAAGCTACCCCTCCAGAAAACACATTTAGCATGTCCTAAACACAAAAGCACCGCAAAGTCCTTTTCAGTAGCACCTATTTCTCACATTGAATTGCAACTCTTTTGGCCAAAACAAAACAAAACCAGGACAGTTTCACTGGAGAGAGAGAGAGTACAATTACATGACGCCACACTGCTTGTAGCTTCATTTGCAGTTGTTGCACATGAAGAGCGAAGGATTCATTGCCTCGTTGCTTGCCGCCGCTCCCATTCGGTACCCGCAATGATGACAATTTAAAGTGGAACACGGCAGCATCTCCTGGAACGCATCGCAATCATAAATCATATTTTGTTTCAACGTCTCACACAAACGTGAGCGCTATGATTTATTGCCAAGTGACACTCTCTTGGTACGTCTTACCTGCAGAGTGCTAGGATGCTAGATGCAGGGTATGCTCCATGCACGTATGGAGGATACACACAACATCATCTGTGAAGAATATGCTGTGCTCCTGTACAGTTGAACAATTGTTTTGGGTTTTCCGTTTCTGTTTTCCTTCTTGCGCTGCTGGAACTTGCCTCATAAAGATGACATGGAAATTAAATCTATACACACCCGGTGTGCGCGGCATCGAATTTATTGCAAGTTGCAACGAAAGGAGATATCCTTTTGAGAGAGGTACACCACACTCCGATTGTGTGTTTGTGCGACATTAATCTGCAATGAAAGACCCTGAAATGGCGAAGGAAGGATGGCTGACTAATTGAAATTTGTTGAATATGCATCGCGGCGTAGTGCCAAGGAGTGCAACGCACACGTATCAAGGGTTTTCGACTGATTTTGACAAACGATGATGAGCAAGCATGCCATCATATGTGCTGAGTATCTTCTTCTTTTTTTTTCGTTGCCTGTACTGTGTGTGGGATGCACCGGAGAAGGACCCTCTTTGAAGATTGGATGATGTGCTTCGGGTAACCTTTCTGGTGGGTAAAGTTTTGACAAATAATGATTAACAGCAGCTTGATGATGTTGGGGGAAGATTTCAGTAAGAACCCAGTACATCCACACTTTCGTTCATTCTTAAGCAAGATTCGATCGAAATATTTTTATAAAATGTGGCATTGGTCACTGCTCACATAGAACAACCAGTGCAGTCCGTTGTACCCATATCTTGATCATCACCGGGAATCTGTAGTGAAAGAACCCCTGCCTACGAGCTTCCGAGATAGGGATACCTACTACCGACACAAACCGACCGACAAACATACATACAGAGGCACGACAAACAGCGACAACGCAACGAACCCTTCGGATTCTGATTCCAGATCCACCGATCCTTCCCTTTCGGAAACGGAGTCCGAGTCCTCCAGAAGAGGAACTCCCCTAGTGCCAAGAGACACAGAAACAAGCAGTTGCTCACGAGGATCCTCGAAAATCCAGAGGAAACGTGGGAGCAAAAGCACGCTGAGCTGGGCAGGCGCATTTTCGCAGAAGAGGCCAGTCAATCCGAGTCGGGAGGACAAGCCTTTTCCTCGAGTAGGAGTGAGCCACTAGATAACAAGAGGCCGCCCCAAAAATCTGCACGCCCTGGCGTACATGGCAAGCGTCAACCCGAGTCAGGGGAGCTTGTAAAAAGCAGACCTTTAGGAAACACCCCGAGCACTCAACCTGAGTTAGGAGGACGCTCGGGTACGGTATCCAAAACAGACTCAACGTCCAAGCGACCAAGATCCCAGGATGATGCCTCCAAAGCCCCAAAGAAGGCCAAGAATACCGATACGGTGCTCAGGTCCTACAATGAGGTGGCGAAGAATCATCTGGTCTACGGAATCTGCGACAACGGTAATGAAGAGGGTCGAATCAGTGGACATAATTGGAAGCTCCTAAAAGCAAGACTGTCGTCAGATGTTCTGGCGCATTGTATTAAAAATCCAGCTGCTACACTTTAAAGATAGAAAGTCTCTTGTCACCATATATGGTGTCCTTGGAGCTAGTCAGCATACTTCTTCTTCTTTTTGTCGTGGATCTATGTCAGGGACAAATGAGAGCCATTTTGCTCCTAATGTCTGAAACAGGGTTACAATGGTGCAAAGTTCTTGGGATTTTTTAAAGTGGTTCTTAGTGGAAGTCACATTTTATGAAGTCCATCTACACATGCAGACGGTCGCTGTGTAGTAGGTAGATTCACTCTATTTATGTTCGATTCGGCCAGCGTTTGCCCTGTCAAGGGAACAGTTGCAGCAGCAATTCAAAAATGTAACAAGCACAACACGTTAGGACGCACGTTAGGATTGACCACAACCAGTACGTAATGCGACTGACGTAGGCCTGGATAAGACTCAGTACTTCATCTGCATCTGCTCCTATTAGTCTGATAAAGTTCTTGCTGAACGCAATGAACGAGTCCCCTAACGCCGCTGAGCTTAAAAGAATCTTCAAAAGTTGGGTTGGTTGCTTGGTTTAAGAGAGTGAGCTTGTACTCTTCACTTAGGCCTCCATTGGGTCCATTGTTTTCCCCTCGTCTAATTTACTTTTAGGATTAATTGTGGTATGGGAATTGTGTTGGGAGCGGATGCAGGTATTGGGAACATGGGAGTATAAGCTGCACTATGCTGTGTAGTGATCGGGAAGGCGTCGTGTGCGCTTGGCAAATTGTAATATGTCACCGATTCTTATCTTTCTGAGGTGTGTTAGATCTGGTATCACTGAGGACTCCAGTATCTTTTGTCTTAACCTCGCTGTTGCAGGACAGTGGCAGAGCAAGTGTTCTACATGAAAGAATGTTCACCATCAGTCTCAGCTGTGTTCTACTTGAGTTTTGGGCTCATTTTGTTACAGATCTGGCCACTTTGCACGTATCCAGATTCGTCAAGTAGTTGTTGAACTCCTGTCGTATCCGCGTATTGCTTATAGATTTAATAGTTTTCAAGGGGACCCCTATTGCCGTTTCAGGATACAGTTCTCTGTTACATGCTCCTTTTCTTGGCAATTCATTTGCCTTTTCGTTGCCCGGTACACCTTCATGGCCCGATACCCACGAGAGACGGATTTTGTTACGTCTGGCGAGTGAATTCAGTTTGTTTTGCATCCCCTTATAGTCACGATTTCGACATGGGATTTGCAGTAGCGCTTATTGCTGCTTTGCTGTCCAAGCAGATGTCGATTTGCCTATCTAAACTGGGGTCTTCAGCTAGTGTCTTCAAAGGTTAATGGAACTCGATTACGTAACTAACCTTTTGGTAAATCGAATAGTTTTTCATGAAATTTAAGGTTCTGCTGCAACAGAAATTCCTTCCTTAAGCACATCAGTTGGCTCCCCACACCCCCTTAAAAATCTATTCACCTTTCGACGTCAGCAGTTTCAAAGAAAAAACACCGTCCAAAGCTGTTATGCCTAAGATTTACGCGCTCCACTCAGACAAAAATTAGTTCCATACATTCCCAGAAACCAATTTCCGACTCCACAATCTGTCACCTTCTTCCACGAGCTAATAACTTTTCCTTAAAACAAAAAATCACTGAAATCTACACATCAAGTCGCGTGTGACCTATTTACAGATCTAATCATGGAGACAACGACGCACCGACAACAAGTATACAGCCAATGACATCTGTCCAAATTTATTGTCTCACATATTTCGACAGGCGGGAGACCTGATGCCTTACAAATGTCAAAAACGAAATAAGTTCTCCGCCGTTTTAAGAAGCTCACCGAGTTCTTTGTTCAAAAGTTTCCAACGAGGGATGGCTTCCCAACAGGTAATGTAGTGTACGAACTCAGTCATGAGACATTCTTTAAATATTTTCAACTCGAAAGGGCACTTTCGACATCAACCACCCGAAAGTGATATATTTCAATAGCTCACAACATACGTTAGCCTTCAGAGATGAAAATTGGAAAATCCTCGATGGATGGCAGAGCAGAGGAACCGTCCTAAAAATAGACCCCTACGCTCGCTCGGTGTGGTGTTAATTAATTTTTATTGCCGCCTTGTGAAAGGGTTGTGTGTGTGGGGCGGCTCTCAAAGACCGTTCTTAATGGATTTACATATGAGTGGGATGGAGAAACCAATCTTGTGACACCTCATAAATGAAAAAAAAAGGAAAGTCGAGTTGAGTGGAATTTCCCGTGTCCGATTGGGGAAATGATTTTGAAAATAGACGAAACGGGCATTTTTAATGGGAAAGCCGTTTTGGGGCTGCTTTTTTTTTTGTTCTTTATTCTGATGCCGGCTGGAGATGATGCGTGGTTGATGATGATTGCCCTCGGGCACATAAATATGATTATTCGATAGGAGGGAGGGCGTGGTGGTATTGAAAATTTTCAATTCGCCCCTCAAGGGAGCGTGCATTGGAAAAGTGTTGAAAGTTTTATGGGAGAAGCAAATACGAAAAAAAATTTTCGAAATAGGTTTATGGCCAGGAACGCATCTATGAGTCCTTTTATGAGGACGTGGTTTTAATGGATTCAGTGATGTTTTTAATTGGTGCAGGGGATGTGTGCAGCAATTAAAAGCGGTGGCAGCGGTCTTATTACAAAAAATAATCCTGGCACGTTCAGACAATCAAATGAAAATGTTTTTTTTTTTAATAGGATTCGGGAACTAAATGGAGATCTCGTAGAAAGTTTTATGAGCAGAGACGGCGAATATAGTAAATCTTTGCTTAGCTGGTTTCAGTATCAGTTTGGAGCTGAAGGGACGCTGCATTCGTCCCGGGCTATTTTTACATCCTAGGTACACCTTCGACTTGTGGAATCAATGATGAGTGCAGACCAGTAAAGTTCCCTTGTGATACCATGGATCTAAACCCTTTGACCACTCAGGGACTAACACAACTAACCGGAGCCCTTGATAAAGCGATGCATGCACTGCACATGATACCTAGGGACGCCAGATTGCCAAGGTCTTCAACGAAGGGGGACCCTAAATGGAGCATTCTTTTATGCGACAAAGCTGGGCAGTTACATAGGAGGTGAAGGATGCTTTCCTCCTCCTCCTCGTCTCTACAGCTCCTGCACAAGTCGTTAGAGAAGAGACCAAGTCTTTTGGCATGTTGGGCTATAAGGCAGTGTCCAGTGAGAACACCGACAAGGCTTCCAATCTGTGATCGCTTTAGTTTGACCAACTCGGCACCACGTTTATACCTAGGCCAGATCTGTCTCGAAGTTTGACACGTTGAGCCGTTTTCCCGCCTGAGGTTGGTCTTGCTAATAGCGTTCAGCTTTAGTAGATGCTTACATGTAGCTAGAGGCATGCCTAGGAATTGCCGATCAGGCAGAATCCTTAGAGTAGTACCCTGTCTGGCGAGCCAGTCTGCCCTGCAGTTACCTGGAATGTCTCTGTGGCCTGGCATCCAGCATAGATGAATGTTGAACTGCTGTGCCATCTCCAGAAGAGATAGACGGCAGTTGAAATGGACCTTTGAAGTAAAGGAGCACGATTGCAGGGACTGATTGCCGCTTGGCTGTCAGTGAGAATGTCAGCCAGGACAGGGCTTCCTTAATCGGGCTTCGATTTCTGCCTGAAAAACTCTCCAATGATCAGGAAAGCCGAACGATTTAACTGTTGGTTTAGTTGAGCTGAAAAGCAGCGCCGACTATGGTTATGGGTCGGCGTGGATGAGGTACTTAGCATAGGACATCGATGCGTCGGAAGAGCCTCGTCTAGCCACGCAATTCACTGGATCTGGTACCCAGCAAAGGGTGAGGTTGTACTGTCCGGCAACCTCAGTAAAAGATATGAGGCATGAGGCGCTAGCCAGTCAGCGGCTTGGCGAATGGCAGTGACTTCGGTCTGAAAGACGCTGCAATAGCTAAGGAGAGATGAATGCCTAAATATCCGACTCCGTCCTGTGTTTTGGACCCATCCGTGAAAATAGACAGCGAATCGTTATGTAGAACATCGCGTTGCGTCCACTCCAATCCCTCCGGTCGTCGAGTGGTTGAAGCTTAGTCTGAAATTAATTTCAGTAGGCAGGCGGTCGGTAACCTTGGAGATTTGTCGATGTTGGTACGGCCATTGTCTAGCTCTTTCCAAAGGCGAGAGTTTCTCAGTCGAAGAGCAGGGCTGGTCGCCATTTGCGATCGAGAGAAACTGAAACATGGTTTGAAGCGCCGCTGTTGGAGAGGTTGAGAGCCATGAAACTGAATACACAGCATACACTTTGTCTAAAACAAACCCTACTCACCCTAAGCGCAAAAAAGAACATCGACAAGGGAGGGAAAATGGAAACTCACCCTTCTCCCCATCGCCATTAACATTGAAAATTTGAATCAAATCAATCTTCAACGCTAATGAACTTTACTTCCCCCGGTCCTTCATTGTCCACAACCGAATCGTTACCACCATCATCATAATAATCCGACTAAAATCTGTCACGTCATCAATCCAGGATTTCCCTTTACCACTAAATTTTCCACGAGTCATGAAACCATCACACGCTACAATATTTCCCAATAACATTCATAAGCACAGACACATCGGGAACCGCACACTCAGACTTCTCGTCATAATTCTGTTTTCCTCGGTCGACCATTTTTTTTTTTTTTACGTATTAATTTTCGGGTTACCCACAGAGAGAAAGAGAGGCAAAAAAGGATACATACTCGTACCGGGAATAGAAGCCGAAGAGGAGATCTATAATTCCATTAACACCCTTTATGGATTAATGCCACTCCCGGTACACCTCTCCGCAGTCTCACACTCTTAGTGGAAAAATTTAAATCCATAACGAATTGCTTTCGTCCTTTTTTTTTCCACTGTGTTTTGGTATTTTCTAGTTTTTTTTTTGTTTCTGTTTTTCTGAGTGCGACTGCAGTGTACCCTTTTATCCTTTTGCCAGGATATAAATCCTTTGGCAAATCGATTATTCATTAGAGGATAAAGCTCCGGGTTGCATCGTTTCACACGCCATACACTCATACACACACTGAGTTGGCTTATAGTATCGTTATATCATGTGCACGCTAGTCTGGTACTTCTTGCCAAAAAGGATTCGTTTTTAATTCCTTCCTCTAATAGGAAAGGATGTACGAGTATGCTCAGAAGGAGACCAAGTGCAACAGATAACGCGCGTTAATCCTTTTTGAATCCTTCTCTGTTACGCTGTGTATTCTATCGCTGGGGAGAGAAAACTAATTTAGAGTAAGTTGACCCCGAAAAATTGTGGCAATTATCCGTTAACCAGGAACAGTATTCCAAAGTAGTATCCTTGTGTGAGTTTTGTGCTTGTGCAACAGGGGATATGTTGTAATGCAAGTCGCGTGCATGGATTTTCCTTCACTAATACTCTCCGTACCGATAATGATTCTATTAACTGATTACTCCAGTCAGACGAGGTAACTTTTAATTTGGGGTGAGGAGTCCTTTTTTTTCACTACACTTCTCCCTCCACTTCAGATGGAAAATATTTTCATTTCCTTTGGGGTTTTTGCTCTCAAAACGGGGTGGAGGTGGAGGCGGTGATGGAGTAGAAAAAAAAAAAGGTTTTCAATTCTAATGAATGACCAAAAGCATATCTTTTGAAAAAAGGACTCTTTCAGGTCCCAGGTAACCTGTGTACAACTTGAATGTGCTATCGTTTACATGCGGACTATACTAGCTTTGTCCGCGCCCCTCCTCCGCCAGGCGTCAGCATGGTGATGATGCTGATATGTTATCATCATCCTTAGTCATTATATTGAATAGAAGGGATGATAGAACGAGAAAAGGACGTTCAGACTGAGAATAAAAGCCGAGGCAATAGAACATGAGAAAAAGAGAAAGCGAACCAAAGGATGCTTTTGACGATGATGATGATGTTGATGATGACTATGGCTTTTACATTATGAAACGAGATTATGAATCCTATTTGTGAGCGCATGCAGAGAGAAAAAAAGGATTCAACTCCAACTCAATTCGAATCGCAGTACACTCTGTGTATTCACAGGATGATGAAGGAGGACGGATCGTGGATGATGGAGGAATGCACACTAAGGAGTGCAACGTACACACAAAAAAGCCTTTAAAAAAAAAAAAACGCTTCGTTCTCTCATCCATCGTAATCCTTTTTTTCGCAGAGTTAGAAGGCAACCGGGCATGTGTGTTAGTGAACGTAGATTATTCATCATTTATTTTGTCCTCAGTTGCATTCACACATACGCCTTCCTTTTGTGTACAAAAAAAAAAACGTCTTCTACTCTGCATCTTTTCAAGCTAAAAACTGGTGTTAGGTAATGAGGCAAAACTTTTACACCAAGGCTTTCACAAATTCTGCTACACACCCAGGACCTACCCATGCACTGAACGGAGGAGAACTCTGAACAAAGGCTCCTTCGCAGCGGAAGCTAGGGTGGCAAATTAACGAAGTCCTGAATGATGCGGACCTCCTTCCAATTCTTGGAAATGCAACTAAATGCATTTTTTTTTTCTCTTTCTCTTTAACATGAAAAGGGAACCCCTCCTCCCCCCGGGAGCACCCTGTTTCAATCTTTTCATTGCATGAATGAATGCACGCAGTTGGTGATGTGTGGGTGCTTTCATATCACCGAGAGGAAATGCGATTTTCTAAGAGTCTTGGCATGCGTTACATGTGTGTCTGTCCCAATTAAGGTTATAAAAGGACATCTAGGCAACCACACGACTGTAAACGCAAATAGTTTAAATGCGTATTCTCCGTGAGGATATTGGGACGATCTTCGCCGAATGATCTATTTACAGGATATGTGTGTATGCTGTGATCTCTTTTGGTGCTCTTTTGTGTGTGCATCCAGTGGGTAAGGTAATGGTAATCATCTATATCCTACAAAGCATTTAAAACAAGGACTCACAATCGCTAAGATGACCCTCTTCACCATCTAAGATGACAATTCCCAACCACTAGTGGCTTTTCATAATATTTACAAAAACAAAGAAGGAAAAAAAAAAAAGGACTCAACCAGTTTGCAAACACACTACAGAAAGAATAGCAACCAAGTGCATCAGAGATATGGATAGTTGAAGCGTATACCGCCAAACCCCCCTCCCCTGCCTTAGAGTTTTGTTGTTGCAAAGCAAATGGCAAACAATGAAAAGTACACGCGGAGGTGTCTTCCTTTTTAGACGGGACGTACCAGAGGTGCCAGAGTTATGTCGCCTGCAAAGTGCGAAGTTTCTTTTCGGTGCAGCGCAGCCATTTGCTCCTGCACTTGCATTGAAGAGGACACAATCGTTTAAGGATGAAAAGAGACACTTCACGATATTTTAAGTGCTTTCATTTGTCGTATTGTTCAAGAGAGAGAGAGAGAGAGAAAGAGTGTATGTGTGTGTGCTGTAGAGTAGTCCTTACCGTTGTCCTTGTTGCAGTACTAAAGCAAAAGTCATTAAGGACACTTTATTCTCTCTTTATTTCATTATAATGCACATAATGCGCGCATATGTACATACACATACATATGTGAAGGTATTGTAGTTTGAACTTTTCATTCTCGAAAGTTGGTGTTGAGTTTTTGTTTTGTTTTTGTTTTTTTTCTCCTCTCGAAATTTTTGCTCATTTTATCCGCAGAAAGTGGCACACGGGGGAGCGGGAGAGTAAAGTGATTATTTCAGGGATTTTTAAAATTCTAATGTGTTCCTAATGTCTAAAGTTTTCCGCAGCGTGCACTTCAAAATGGCATTTGAAAAGGAAATCAGGATTTGCAAAAAGGAATTAAGTTTTGTCAAGTTTTTGGGTCACCCAGTTTTAGGGGGTAACACTTTGGAGGACCCTTGGGAGAGGTTACTTTTTTTTTTGCTGTCTTGTGATAAAATCCGTTCACTTTTTGCTTCAACTCGGATGCAGCTAGATCGATAGCTTTGTCACGAGTCGAGTATGATCAGAAATGCTGAATCACAGCATTAAACAGCTGGAAGTCCTGGAAGGAACAAGGCACTAACAAGTTCATGAACCACACGATCGTAACTATAACTTTTTATATCTGTCACTATCTAAAGGGTCTTTCATTAAGCGCTTCCTATCTTTAAATTTAAATAAAATAAAGTGTGTGTGAGATATCATCGAAATTTTGTATTCGATTGAAAGGCCTGTCAATGCCATTATGTATGGAATATAACATCGTTCAAATGTCCGCCGCGGCTGATCTGGGTGGCGCCCATCCGAAATGTCCAATTTTCAATGACTCTGGCGCATAAATCAGGCTGAATTTGACCGATGGTATGGGTTATGTTGGCTTTGAGGGCCGCTGTGGTTTGTGGCTTATTCGTATAGACCTGCGACTTCAGAAAACCCCACAAGAAAAAGTCTAACGGGGTCAAATCGCACGATCTCGGTGACCAGTTCACATCACCTCCACCTGAGATGAACATGCCTTCGAATCGCTCGTGCAGAATTTCCAATGTGGGGTGAGCTGTGTGGCACGTAGCGCAATCCTGGTGAAACCACTTGCTGTTGGTGTCCATATGATCCAATTCAGGCCAAAAGAAGTTGGTAATCATCGACCTGTGGTCTGCGAAAGGCCGAGTTCTTGTGAGCGACGCGAAATCGACTACCTCGGATTCTCCTGCACACTCTCAGGGACAGCGGCGATGTTTTCGGCAGATCTTGCGTTTCGTAGACGTACGGGTGTTGGTTGATCGTTTACTGAACCAGTGGCCTCAAATTTATCCACCACACTGCGAATAGTCCTCTCGGAAGGACGATTATGGCGACCGTAAAATGGGGGAACTGTGCGGAACGTTGCTCGAACAGAACCCATTTTGATAAAATAATTTTATTATTTGCAAGTATCGTTGAACGCTATATCCGTCCATGATGATTTGGCAAAACAGGCTGAATAAATGACAGCCAATTTGAAAGATGTAGCTTCAACAATATGGCCGCTATCAACTGTCAAAGTTCGGAAGTCCCTATTGGAAGAACCTATAGTTCCCCGAGAATCAGAGAGACAGTCTGAAACCAAGGGAAGCGTGGCGAAGTGATTCCCTAAATAGATACTCGTACCTACTTAGGCAACGTTGCAGCCATTGGCTACATAGCTCATTACTTGACTTTTCTAAGACCTTTTCAAATCCAAAAAGGCATGGGGAAACGGGATAGCACCAGCCACGTACCTACATATACCAATCTATAGCCATCTAGACTGACGTTTAGATATTGGACTTCGACGTAGATGCGGCTATATTTTTAGACACATTCGACCTGTTCAAATCTTCCAGGCTTCTCGATCAACATTTGATAATCCCCTTTGTCCAAGCTGCAAATGAGAAATCGAAGATGCCGAACATGTCATGTTCTATTGTCCCCAATGCAGGGTTGCGGCACAGGAGCAATTTCTTCGAGTGATATCGTAAGCCGTAAAGTGTTGTCGCCATGAGCTTAGGCTCTTAGAACCCCCTTATAGAGCTCAGACCTAGCTTATTGCGGTCATTCATGCTGTCGACTCTGGCGAACCCTTGAAGAGTCCAGGACCAATGTTTTCCGTTCGAATGGAAGGGAGCTAGAATTGCGAAGTTTCCTAGGAATTTGGTTATCTATGGACTTTTATAATTTGGGGAATTCGAACCCGAACCACTGAGCCATGATGTCTATCCTTAAAAACTCTCAGAACTATAATAAAAGCAGAGATGCCCGCCCAACCTTGGGCAATAAGTACATTCAACAAATTCACCATCTTCTAGCAACTCTGCAGTCCATTTAGAAGACCCTTTTCGGACAGTCTTCGTGCATTAAATTTTCTTGAATTCTTTTTTAATCCAAAAAAAAATCAATGAAAAGGACGATCAATTTCAATCTCAATCATTATCACGAGCCAATCACCAGTAAACTCCGCATTCACCATCAATCCTCCATTTTCAACATTCATGAGTTAAATATCCTGTCATTGCAGACAAACCGTTCTCTTTCCGCTGTTTTTCCACTACAATCACCCTTCTATTTAACTTTCAAACAAACGAATCCTTTTTTTTTATTAATAAAGCAACCGACTGTATACTGGCACAACCCCTGAGAGCATCATCAAGTATCCGGGTCTTAATCTGAAATGAAGTGAAAGCTTAACATCAGGATTTGACCAAAGAATAAACGTCATCAACTCTCTTCTTTCGTTTTTTTTTTTTTCCAAACACACACAACTGTGTTCCCTAAGCTCCTAAGGACCAAACCGACAGAGGCTCCAAAACCAGACAGCAAACAAGAGTTTTATACGCGCGGACATAAAACCACCATAAAACCCACTACCATCGTCATCATCACCCAAGTAGGATACCGGTTTCACAAACAAAATGAGAAATTATTTATTAATAGCTACTCGAAGGATGTTAGAAGAAGCAGCAGGATAATAAAGGATGTGCATCTCCAAAAGAAAAGAAGAAAATCCTCAAAAGCAGAAGAAGCACCAGCAGCAAACTCCAAACTTTGAAATTTTTTTTTTTTTTTTTTCTATCATTTTCCTTTCGTCCTTTATCACTGTGTTTGCGTAGTGAAAACAAATAAATCCACCCAGGAGAGAAAAAAAAAAAAAAACGACGCAAAGAAGGACGACTGAGAATAAGAGGTCCTTCATTGTCTTTAACCATCGAGAGAGTTGTGCATAAGAGGGCAGCACGAAGGGAAATTCAAGGTCCTTGGGAAATTAAAATTGAATTCACAGAGAAAGGACCTGCTGGCCACCCCGATTATTGATGAGACTCCTTCCCCCGCCCCGACTGTGGAAGGCCATTGTGTATTCGATGATTTAATCGAAAAATTATTATCAGCAATAAATTTAATCTGCCGGAGTTGTGCGTCGGGTGGGAAATAGATGAGAAAAATTTCCACTGAAACAAGTTGAATATTTTCGGCCCATTTAATTTCAAATTACACACCGAGTCAGCCAAGCAGACACCCAACCAGTAACCAGGTTCGACAAAGCAATTGTTGTCCTGTCCTACCTTCCAGCCGGAGCCGGAGCCGTTGTGTCTCCCTGGAGATGGTTTTGTGAGGCGCTTCAGGGATGAATTCAGTGTATAACTTCCCCCGTAGCCGTAGCCGTAGAATGAGCCCACTTTCCAGTGACACAGTAATGATGATGAGAACGATGATGACGACGGCTACGACGACAAAGTTACCTCGACTCTGGGACCAACATAACCTAACAAAAAAAAAACTCAAACTCAAACTCATACCTCTGGGAATGTTCGAGTAAACTTTGGACTGGTGGTTGTGTGTCCCATTCACTCTCCCTCCCCTCGATCGGGGTAAATAATGAATAAATTTCGAGAAAATGGTAGAAGATAAACGGGAAGAAGACCGACCAGAAGGGTGGGTTGCACGCTTCAAAATGCTAATTAAACCCAGCAGAGCGTACTGAACTGGAAAAAAGGCTTTTTGACTTTTTGACAGCAGCAAATGAGGTGGCATCATAGAAGCGGGACAAAGACCTATCTAACTGCTCGAGTTTCTACCGATCTGACGACGACGACGACGACGACGACGACGACGATGGCGATGACGATGATGAACAATTCAATCTTCGCTTGAATTAATTATCTTTCAAAATATAAGTTGGATTCATCTGCATGGCTTTGGTTCGAAATCACAGACCAAACGAAAATTGACAACATTTGCTTGGCTCTGTTTGAGTGTGGTACATCCTGTTGTCATATCTTCTGCATGAGTTAAATGATTTTTCGAAAAATGTTCCAAATCAAAACAGGGGATCGAGGTTTCTGGCATCTGCGGCGATAGCTAACCAGGTTGTGCAGATTAATTGCCTCATAAGTTTGGCACAATAGGATTCCAGGAGTAAGAGAACTTTTCGCATAGAAATTCGGTTCGATAGCTTTGATTTGAGGGCAATCAAGTGGCAGTGATTTAAGGTGATAGTTTCGGAGACTAACCAGTGAATAGAGATGCTCCTTGTATTTATGCACTTGAAACTTTTCAAGGATTGTGGTATTGTTTAGGCGAAATTGCGGGTGGAACTCTTGTCTGGAAGTAAAATGGCAATCGGAAGGTGAATAGTGAAAGAATGCGTTCACGTTCTATTGGTTTAAGTACCGATTCGGTTGGCAATTAAGAGGCAAAAGCAGTGGGTGCTTGGTATTAACCCATCGTTAGAAGAAAACTTTCTCAATAGAATTTATGCGAATAAGTTCGTTAGAGGGCACATATATTCCAGCTTACCTGCTTCCGTGTAGCGGATAAGCACGACCGCAGTATGCCCCCAGGCCTATATCAATCAGGTACCTATTGCGATCTGACCTTTTTAGTATGTGCATAGAGCCTGCGTGTCCTCAAAACTGGTAGAGCAATGCCGAAAAGAGCTGAACAAATTGGGTGAGCCGTCAAATATCATCCTCATCTGGCAAGGGTCAACCATTGGCAGAAAGAGTCAATGTTCCACTTCTTAAAGCTGGCCAACCTAGGTTGGAGCACGCTTTCCAGCAGCGCTATATCAAGAAAGACATGACTCAGCTACTTATAGCAAACTTAAAACATATGAGCTACTAGGCAGATCAAGACCGAATATTGCCAGAATTTTACCTATAACCACGGGTCACTGGCCGATAGAAGACCCCACAGCCAAGCTTGGCATCCCACACAACACCTTCTGCCATAGCTGCAGAGATGCTAACGAAAATGAATCTCTTCTTCACTTTCTTTGCCGGTATCCGGCCCTCTAGCGAGAACCCGACAACGTACTCTAGGTAAACCCTTCTTCGACAACCTGAGAGAGATGTCTGACAGAAGGATTGGAGCTCTCATCCTCTACCTGAACTCGACAGAATGGGTGTAGTATATCTCTCGACTCAATCGTGAACAACATTATAAAATCGGTTACCTGAGCTTTGTGGTATCAAAACGGTGGTTTAGAGCGGCAGCTGACACCACTTGGGAAACATCGTTGAACGGGCTGAACCATCCGACAATGCTGCCCACGATCTGATTTGGTCTTGCAATGAGGGAGTCAGATGGCTTAGCTACGAGGGCATTCTGCAGAGCACATGACAAGAATTTTGTTAAATAATTCTGACACTTGGCTGAGTCAGTCAGACCGCAAGTCTACATCGGATCTTGTGTACCGTTGTCGAATAGTTTATAAAAGACCTTCGTGGATGCAACCGATCAGAGTCTTAAGCTTAAGTTCGAGCACCATTCAAGGCAATCTATGTCATGCAGTGTAATCCTGTAATCTGTTACGTCAAATGGATGCTGAGAGAGGTGGCCTTAGATCGTATGGCTGCAGTAGCTGCCATTTATTCGCCAAGGATGTCTCAGTAGAGATCAGTTAAGGGGTGGCTACGGGGACCCCACTTATGGATAAGTCTTGTTGCGAGAGTAGAGCTACTACAGCCTTTTTGACATTTTTTTGGATCTTAGGTTTGGAGCTCCTTTAAGGTTTTTTGGAGACAGCATAATTTGCTGCGCGATATGACTCTCCACTCCGAGAGAAACTAAGGATATCCGACGATTGTGGTCGGTCTTATTTTGCGTACCTAAACATTCCAACCAACAGGGATGTTAAGTTCAAAAGCGGTCGCGACAGGTCATCCTGACTTCCTTGCAGGGATTACATAACCCATTCAAATGTTGTTTAAGGGCCTAAGGATCTACTTTGTGCTATATTTTCAGTTTAATGGAATATTAAAATGGCCGGTTTGAGGAACTCCTTGGATGCATGTTATACCAGAGATAAGACCGTGGACAAACTTGCTAAAATTTTCTAGTATTTGAATCTGATGCTAGCCCTACGCGCTAGTCCATCGCATAAAATAGTCTTTGTCTGCATATTCAAACATAAATTCGAGAATTTAATATATCACCATGCTAGCGTCGATTCCAGGACCTTCATCTCTTAATCTTTCCGCACAGATCGCTGGCTTTGTAAACTTCATATGCGACTTTCACGTGCCCTGCCATTCAACGACACCAAATCCATTTTAAGGATTACATTCTCGACTTTTTCCACTCGACCAAATCGCATTCAATTTCCATTCGCTCCTTATGTTAATCCTTCAGAATAACATCAATATTTCCAAATAAATACATTAACTCCGATTCCAGCAAGGCCCTCCTCCTTACACAGCCAAAAAAGGATATATACCTTGTATTTCCGTATCAATTTTTTGATTTCACTGGTTTCTCTATCTGTGCATCCTTTTGAAGTGTCTTTCACGTGTCTATTTTCTACCCTCATTCTATGCTAACCATGCGACCGTGAACATATGTCAGTGACTGCAAAACAATGCGTATCCCATACCCCGTGTTATACCCTTTCTTTCATTTCCAATTGAATGCATACATTAAGAGACCGTAAAAAACGATACCAGCTACAATGGATGCGATAAGTCGATTCCCATCTCTCCATTTCAAACGGGCTTCCTTTTGCCTATCCGGTGGTATATTCCGAATCGCTTTGTTCCACTTGAGTGGTGTTGTGAATTTATCCAGGTGCCAGGACGAAAATTTAACTTTTTTTGTTTGCTTTGTTTCCTTTTCTTAACTATGTCCTGAGAGAGTTGAGATTATATGTAGACGACATCAGGAACTTTTCCTTAAGCTAGGATTCTATCAACAGTTTTAATACCGAATCGGATGGCTGGATAGTTCCTAGAATATGGGAGCTCGATACGAGTGGTTATCCCTGGAAGTAGTTCATTTGCTGAGGACTAGGCTCTGGATTCGTCAAATTACATGTAAAGTACCACAATCTACCAGCTTCAATATAGAATCGTATCCAATAGAAATACTTTCTCCTGGAAAATATGCCAATCTGCGAAGGATTGGCAGCAGAAAGATGCATCGAACGCAGAGACTGGTGGTAAGATGTAATCATCAACAAGGTTGAGTCAAGCCAAGGACCATATCCTGATAGTTTAAACAACGGGTATCCTGCAGACATGAACCTAACTATCTCCACATGGTCGAACCAAGAACTAATACGCTGGTATACAGATAGATAGGACACAGAGTAATGGCCCCGAGGAGTATAGAGCGCTATTGCGTGTCAAACGGGGGCTTTTTAAGGATTGAGAGCCCCGTCAGTATCTGAAGAGTTCGCACAACACAGTCACGTACACAAAATTGTCCAAAAACAAGAAATTTTCTTCGGATTCCGGTCCTTTTCCTATGCATTTTTAGGTTATTGATCAGCCTGTGCAACTTCAATTGTCCGCATCCTTTGGGATTTCCTCCATACAATTAAATCCCTTTGCCTTTTTTTTTCCAATTTACACATCAATATTTGGAAAAGCTCCTCAGGTCGATTTCTTGTTTACCTGGCTCCCTGCATTCCTTTTCCCTTTATCTCGCATTTCTTAATAGGATTTCCACTTTCATTTCTGTACCATGATACAGTGTTTATGTGGTTATCATCAAACATTGAAGGATTTCATATATCTCGTTGAGAACTACCCACCGGATGGTGTCGTTCAATAACCCGAAATCCTTTTAACTATTACAACCACAAAAACCATCAAGATTTACCACAGTTACTAGAAATGGAAGCGGGAAATCCTGCAAGAGGAGTTGGTTGTGAGTATGCAGAGTATGTGTTGGCCTTTTGAGAGACTACGTTACGAAACTTGGTGAGAACATTTTGAGTGGGATACTTGAGTCACCTAGAATCGAAGGGTTGCCATCGAGAACGTTTCCATTGAAATGGAAACAAGATGACAGCTGACGTGTTAGACGAACTAGGTCCCTAATTTGAACCCATCTGAAGACGGCAATTCATAAAAATAAAACAACCACAGAGGCTTGATCGAAAAACGTAGTTAAAATATCTTCATGGACAAGACGGATCTGTACTGATGAAACTTTTCCTAAAAATGATGAAACATCTCTCCGCATCCTCAGAGCATGTCCAGCACTCCTTTGCCACAATAGGACTCCTTAAAGAGCACTTAAACCCTTTCCGGCCTGCTATATAACTAGGAGCTTGATGTAGCCCTCACTTTCAATCTCATGAATTTCCCTAATCATTCGAGCTTAAGAAAAAACCAAGCTCTGGTAACCCTAGGTCCGATTTCCATATTGCCACACATTAATATTCTTAATTTCGCTGCCTCACCTTAAAGCCATTCGGAATCCTTGCAGATTCCATTCGTTTCATACATATCTCTCTTCATCACTAGCATCTGCACTTCAGTCGTGACTTTTCACCCCCGCTGTACGAACACAGTCAGCCTCATATACTCTCACGCAGCCATCAGGATATACGTTACCATTTCGGAAATGCGGTCTACCCCCAAAGAACCAGCTTTGAAATTCAATATGCAAATAAGGTAGGTAACTATTTCAGATCCATGTAAAAGGATTCACCACACATACACACGTTCTATGCACCTTTAATACAGTTGTACTGCGAAACAGTTTAATGGAGCATTTTCAGAATATTCCCAGCAAAACTACAGAAAAAAAAAAAAAAAAAAAAAACCCCAGGAACTAGAAGAGAATTTGTAAAATTCATTGAATGATGATATCCTTTGGTGAATGGAGAAAAAGTGACAAAGAGAAATAGGAGATGTCCTTCTGGATAAATGTGTATCAACTCGAAAAGGCACTGAAAACAGTTTTGGTCCTCACAGGAAATTTTACCAGCACCATGATGATGATGATGTGATGACAAACTAAGCGAACTGACTACTAACTGGATGACTGTTGCCTGACTGTCTGATTTGGATTCGTTCTTTACTACTAACCTGCTGGTGCCGTTGGGTATTTTGTGGAATGCAAATTACCGTGTTAAGCCCTGGCATTTTGCTTCATGGATATTATCACACTCGTGCTTTCAAATTTTTGCATAATTTCTTCAACTCTTATTCGGAAAAAAATAACACACACACCTCCACACTGAAATGGGGTATAGACAGAAAGAAAAGAAAGAAATAAGGTCCTTCCTAGGGGAGTGTTTCTATTTTATTTTCCTTTGTATCGTCTTTCTACATTTTGGCAGAATAAGTGCTTCGGAAATTATATGCACTCAACTTGTGATTAGGGCGGAGGGTCCATTAGTATACAACTACTAGGAGAGCGTCCCTTTTGACCTTCTCCGCATACACTAAAAGCGAACAAATTATACACTTCACCCCCGCCCCCCTCCAGCAACTGCCTGCTTTCGCAAAATGGAATGTGAAAGGCTGAATGCAAATTACTCAATTACGAAAGTTAGTGAAATGTGAATCAATTGAATTTTAAGGATATTCTTATGCCCACTCTGATGTGTCCTTCAATCAATTTAAAGGGAGACGATGATAAAAAAAATCATTCGCGTCCTCTTTATGGCTTTCAAATGGCTTTCAATTTTTTTTTTATATACATACATACGTACACCCCCGCCAACCTCACCTGTTCACTGGCACAAGGACGAAACCATAATGCAACTTAATTGAAACCCTTTTTTGTTCGTTTGCTCCTACGTTTGTATCAACAAAATTCAATTCTCGTGGACTACAAAATTTTGGTATCCCCGGTGTGTCGTGTGTATGTGTGGGCGGACGGGCGGACAGGCGGGCGGTAGTGATGATGACAAAATAAAACGAAAGGATATGACGAATAAAATTAAATCAGCCTGTCATTTGTCTGTCGAAAATACAACACGAAAAACGAAACATAAGGACGAAATAAATTCGCCTTTTGTTGGTTGGCGCGCGCTTAACCGATTTTCTTCATGTTTTCGTTTTATTCTCTTTTGAAGGATAACTGAAGCGCTCCAATCCTTTTTTGTTAAGAACATTACATGTGTGCACCTCTTGCGCCCTCTGATCGAATTGGCGCGACGCGCATTATATGTATGTATGTGTGTACCCATGGAAAAGGATTTTTCATTTTTATTATTATTCCTTTGAGTTTGGAATTTTTTTTTTTCGTTTTGTTCGTCCTTTTTGCTCATCTCGTTGTGTATCTCAATAAAAATGACATGAGAACAGTTTGGCTGATGGGTTTTTCGACGGGTGTAGGGAGTGATACGGGGTAGAAAAAAATTTGAATTCAGTGGGGGTGCGTCCTGGGGGTATGAGTGAACCCATCTGCGTGTTTTGTGGTTTCAAATTGAATTCATTTTTTTTTTTTTTGTAAGAGCTGTATGGGTGTGTGTCTGAGGGACTGAGACGAAATTGTTAAAGGACGATTTTTCATTCATATGAATGGTTTAGACAATGAATTGTGATGACGAAGAGAAATGTGTACTCGTACATATATTAAATGAGAGGAACAATTTTTGTAATCGAAAAACTCGCAGTTCAGCTTGTCAGGATGTAAGGAGCTTAAAGAAATTTTTGGTAGGTACATATATGCATGTGTTTCTTGGTAAGACGCATTACCGAGGGGAATTTCGAAAACGCGGTTTTATTTTTAGAGTTCTATTTGAAAATTTTCAAAGGATGACATTCAGGATATCAAGCGGTGAGGTGGGATGCAAAATTTGTATTTGTGCCAAGTGGATTTAACTAAGCAGGAGTAGGTACATACATATGTAGGTACTTTTGTTCTGCTCCGGAAATTGGCAACAATTTAAGCATATCTAACCTAGAAATTCCTAACATATGTACCTACACACTGATGAACAAAGCTCTCAAGCTTTAGCAACTAATGACAGCTTAAGAAATCGATTTTGATTACCGATATGCACAGAGTGTGAACAGTGCGTTGAATACCGGTCACCACTTCACTTGCTGTTCATAGATTTTGAAAAGGCGTTCGACAGTGTCAACAGGCAGTTTATCTGGCTTGCCTTGCGCAGGAGAGGTATACCCGATAAACTAATAGCTATTATCAAAGCAACTTATGATGGGTCTAAGTGCCACGTTTTGGATAGAGGAAAGCTGTCAGAGGAATTCGAGATCCAAAGTGGGGTTCGACAAGGTTGCAATCTATCGCCGATACTTTTTTTTGTTGGTGATTAGCGATGTGCTTCGAGCAGCGTTGTCTACTGAAAACGGAGAAATTCGTTGGACTCTTTCAACTCAACTTAAGCATCTTGACTACGCTGACGACGTTTGTCTACTCTCTCACAGGATTATGGATCTGCACCAAATGACAGCAAGTGTGGAGAGGGAGGCAAATGTCGTGGGGTTGAAGATTAACACTGCCAAAACCAAAATCATCAATCTCGGCACTAACTCAACAACTCAAGTTAACATTGCTGGACAACCGGTAGAGAAAGTAGAGAGCTTCCAATATCTTGGAAGTATGGTCTCGACCGAAGGTGGAACCGAACAGGATATTGTCAACCGAATCGGCAAAGCAAAGTCTGCGTTTCGAATGTTGTCCAAGATATGGCGAAGCAATGCAATCAGCTTAAACACCAAGCTGCTACTGTTCCGTTCTAATGTTGAATCCGTGCTGTTGTATGGGTGCAGCACTTGGAAGGTGACCTCCATTATCACAAAAAAACTACAAACGATCGTCAATAGGTGCCTACGTAACATCTTAAGGGTTTTCTGGCCTAACCGTGTCTCTAACGAACATCTTTACCAGAGAACGGGTCAGGAACCAATAGGCAGAACCATCCAACGACGGAAGTGACAGTGGATTGGTCGCACACTTCGAAAAGGCGACAGTTCCTTTGCAAAATACGCAGTGCAGTGGAATCCGTTAACACAAGATGGTAGAAGAGCGGGTCGGCCTAAAAATACATGGCGCAGAACAGTTGAGGAGGAGTCACGACAATTGGGGAAGAGTTGGAGAGAGCTGAAGCTCATTGCCAGGGACCGTACACGATGACGCGTAGGCGTAGTTAAGGCCCTAGGACCCACAAGGGGAAACAGGACATAACACCATATGCACAGAGGCTCCTTTACGTGGACACTCATCATTTAAAAGAGTTCGATAACAAATGAGAGGGAAATGACGAGGGAGTTTTTGGGCCAAGAACATAGCATGCAGCAGGTTTTCCAAGAGCTTCCAAGTTGAGTTCCGTACGATTGGCCAATGTGCTCAATTGAAAACGTTGGGGATGCCAAGGTGATCTCAGGATCGTGGCAAAGTGAAAGATAGCATTCTCCACTCACTTTCCATTGTTGGGTACTCTGGGAACTTAAAAAAAATAGTACCGCACGATTAGATAGAGATGTGAATCCTAGAAACGTTGTCAGTGCATAGGCTGAGTTGGGCGTAAGTGTTCTGATTGCTCGTTGATAAGACTACTACCAAGACTTCCCAGTCATCTATTGGCCAGTGCAGGATATTCGCAAAGCTAATGTCGGGCAGATCCCATTTTTTTTTCGTCCCTTCATCTCAGACAGAAACCATTGTAAGGCACCCCGGGATACTTCGCATTGTAAACGGCTGTGAATTTAGCTTGAAAATCCAATTTGTCAGTGAAGGAGGTCAGCTCCTAGACAGCCAGGCCTGTTTATAGTAGGTACTGTACCTCCTGTCAAAATATAGTGCCAGAGTCAGGTAAAGAGTGACAATCAAATCGACCAAAACACTACATGGGAACAGAATAAATGAAGGAATGCACTCCTCGCTGCTGCTCTGAGCATCCGGAGGGATGAGATTTAATGATGTCTCCAGAGATGTCATTCCAAAGCACACTGCCTTCGAGCTTCAATCAGACTAGAAAGGTAGCACTTCGTTTCAAAAGCCTTTTATCTTACTGCCGCAGAGTATGCTTACAACCGCCAGGTACCAAGCTTATCCTTAAGTCCCAGAGACTTACCGAACGCTCGTTTGTAGGCATAGTAAGCTGCATAGTCTTGTGACGCGATCATCGGAATCGGAATCAAAAATTATGCCCAGACACCTTGCCGATCCTTTGATTTTGAGGTCTATCCCCTCTGTACAGAGGATACAAAAGGACAAGAGTCTCAGGGCAGTCGTCGGGAGCAAATCTTGTGGATTCTGTTATTAGAGACTCTTACCGCGTTGATACGTTGAACCGCAATTTTGGTGTGTCCTTGGTATAAATTCAAGTAAATTTTGGCGTAAGTCTTTCACTAACCACTACAAGTATACCAAGAGGTTTAAGCTCGTCGTTCAAAAGACTGCTACTCCTTCTCAACTCTCAAGGCTATTCTGAATTCAAAATTTGTTTAAATTGCCCTACATATTCGACAAAAAAAAAAAAAAACAAGAAAACCCATAACAACACACACTTCAGAACAAAACACTGCAATAAACTATGGCATTTCCGTGCGCTTGTTTGGTGGTGGCAATGGAGTGCTGCCCTTTTAAACTTGAAGAGCATTTTATGTCCTTTTTTTCGGTGCTCAAAGATTTCCCCATTGTGTTACCGTACTGGGAAAACACTGAAACAAAACCCCAGCACACGCCTAACTACCACACCCACTAGTCCACTAATACAAAACACTGCCAGGAAAAGTTGACAATACACTCTTGTGTTGCGTTGCCCAGTCGTGTGTTGTGCGAGTAGTTTTGTGTGTTTTCGAGTGGCCTTTGGCCAGTTTTTAACAAGAGTGGAGAGTTTCCTCTGAGTCCAGCAGGAAATAATGATTATTGTCTTATTCAAGTAATAATGACCCACATCTGAACTTTTTCAATCGTTGCACATGCAAGCTGTTTTTTTCTTTTTCGAATAACAAGGACTACTGTCTGTACCTTCAATTTGAGTGCAACACTTTTATGGAAGCTAAAGAGACAAAGATCGGATGATGATGATGACGAAGGTTTAAAAGAACATCACTTCTACTACAGAAAAGTTTTGTTTCTTCTGGAAGAAGGAACACCACCCCCCACCCCCAACTAACTCTTAAAAAAGTCTCTTTCTCAAGAAGTCCTTGCGTAGCAACTTTATCCGAAAACTGTAATGAAAGATGAAGCACTCGAGTAGTTGAGTACCCACTGAGAGGAACTATGTACAACTGCAACTCCAGTTTGACTGTCTAAATGGATGAGTCTTCAGCAAGGATTGTGTATCCAAGGATAGTAGTGGTAAGCATTCATATAATTGTTGGAGACTGAACTTTTGGATTTGTTAATCCTCAGAAACCAAAATAGAGATTGATTATTTTAGTTCTGGACTTTTCTAGTGATGAAAACCTAAAGAGGTAGAATACGAGTACAGAAAGGAAACTTTTTGTAAAGTTCTAAGAATTAGGAATGCTGCTGTGTAAGATGAAAGGACTTTAGATTAAAATATTTTTCAGAGGCCATCTCATCAAAGGATGCAAAGAACTGAATGTAGGGTATCTTTTTAATTACAGGAATATCCTTTCTTATATGGATTCAAACGAATGTATAACTGTAATTAAATTCCCTAAGATGAGGAATTTTCCTTTGAAGATGGTCGTCGACACAGACTCTGAGAGGCTGATGAGTTTCGAAAAGTGGAGAAAATAGTTTACTTTGGGGAAGATTTTGAGAGTAAGTAACTCGAATAAATGATGAGACGTGAGATGGATGGATTTAACTGTGGGAATCAAATTATGTATTCTCAAGACAAAGGCTCTCTCTGTGGAAGCCACTTGAAATACAATTTGAGTTTATGATAATCCGTGAGGATATTTGCTCCTTCTGATGCTGGAATGGCGACAGAATTCATCTGTCTACGATTGAGGGATATTGCGGAGATTTTGCATTTTATTCAAGAAGTTGGTGATGACATTTATGCTAAACAAATCGAGATTTATCTATCAGTCAAGGAATGCTAATAAGGCTCAAGGTGAACGTGAAGATACTTTCAAATGTGGAGCTTCGCAGTGAGTAATGTAAGTTAATGATTGCTTTTGGTAATACCCAGCCCCTAACCTGCTCTCCCGGGTCGTTTCTAAGACCTTAGTTCTCCTCGACTGCGCTGGGTCACGTTTGCGAAGGTCGACGTACTGTTCTCAGTTGGTAACTGGACTCCATTTGCTCATCATGTTCGTCAGTAAGAGCTTCTACAGTCGAACTTCTTGTAGCTTCTTGAAAGCTTTGACATAAGATGAACATATTTAGACAGACGGACCCACCAACAGTCTGTGTGCTATCCCAGACGAGATTATGCTGAGTCTCAGCCAAGTTACTGCTCCCTGGAATCGTGCTCCTTTACTTCAAAGGCCGCTTTCAACTACCGTCTATCTCTTATGGAGATGACAGAGCAGTTTAACATTCACTTATACTGGGTGCCAGGCCACAGAGACATTCCAGGTAACTGCAGGGTGGACGAGCTCGCCAGACAGGGTACTACTCTAAGGTTCCTGCTTGCTAGGCAACGCCTAGGTATGCCCCTATCCACATGTAAGCATCTACTAAAACTGAACGCTATTAGCAAGATCAACCTCAGATGGGAAAACGGCTCGACGTGTCACATTTCGAGACAGATCTGGCCTAGGATGGACCATAAACGTAGTGCCGAGTTGGTCACACTAAAGCGATCACAGATCAGCTGCGTTGTCGGAGTTCTCACTGGACAGTGTCTTATAGGCCAACATGCCAAAAGACTTTGTCTCTTCTCTAACGACTTCTGCAGGAGCTGTAGGGAGGAGGAGGAAACCATCCTTCACCTGCTATGTAATTGCCCAGCCTTGTCGCATAAAAGAATGCTCCATTTAGGGTCCCCCTTCGTTGAAGGCCTTGGCGATCTGGCGTCCTTAGGCGTCATGTGTATCCATCGCTTTATCAGAAGTTCCGATTGGTTATGTTAGTTCCTGATTGGCCTAATGGTTCGATCCACGATATCACAAGGGACCTTTACTGGTTTAAGTGTGTCTACACTCGGGTGCCGCCAAACGTTTGTTTTAAGGACCAAGTTATCGCGGATGTCAGAGTGCTTGGTCTGGAAAACTGGAAGCAGCGTGCCCAGGATCGAAGAGGATGGAAGGCAGCTGTGTCTCAGGCAGGGACCCTCCACGAGTTGACAGCTCGATGACAAATCAAAACAAGACGTAGTTAAGACATTTTGGGGAGGTGGCGTGGGCATGTCATATTTAAACCAACACCGCGCGGACGTTTTCCATTAAAATATCCTTTTTTACCGACCAAGCGGAAGCAATTTATTACCAGAATCAGCAAACGTCTGTTGGCCTCTTAGGCACGATTGGCTAGCTGCTACCAACCAACCTAGTCAGAACTACGCAGGAAACTACAACTCCGCCAAACACTCACAATGCCCGTACGTACTCTCTTAGTGAGAGTACGTACTTATTATTCCTTCCGGAATAGTGACGTCTGATATCGGGAAGGATTTCGCCTCACCTCTCATTAGAAACTGAAGCTTCTTGCAGGTTTACAAAGTCGGCCTTCACCCAAACTCAAATTTTTCACCTTACGTGAAACCGCCCGCAACTATTTTCTAATTCTAAGAATCCTTGAAAAGCTTACATACATATGTAGTTCCCGGGAGATATAACACTTTGTGCGAAACTATAGCACACATCCTTAAATCCATTTTGATTACATCCGAGGGGAATAAAGTGTCATAATTGTTAACGTGTCATACGACGAGGGGCGCTGCAGAGTGGAGTGGGCAAATTGAAAAAAAAAGCAAATCAGGATACGTAAAGTGGCAATTGGTGTCCTTTTGAAAACGAACGAACGAAATAGGTGTGGTAGTAGTAGGTACTTTGAAATGACTTATTTTTTTTTGTTGTTGCCTGCATCTCATCGGAAAGTGAAAGTGAGTGCGGCACCCTTTTGCCTGTTGTTATTTATTTGCAAGTCCTTAAATCCGATATACCTACATATGTATAAGAGAGAGGGTGGCAAACGAAAAAAAAAAAAGGGGACCAAAAAAGGATTTCCGAGGGAGCCTCTTTTCATATTAAAATCAAGCACTCACTTCCTCCTTTCACAGTTTATGCTCTTTATACTCCTCTCAGACATCTTTTTTTGTTGGTTCTTGTTAGGAAGGATTCGTTTTTTTTTTATTTCACTTTTTTTGTCTTTTTTTTTCTGTTGTTGTTGGATGCGTTCTTCCGTGCGCAGCAAATTGTAAATCATCGACTTGTTTCTGCCGCCCCCCTATACAAGGATCACAGGCGTTTTGTTAGGATATTCCCTTCGACATACAATAGCAGCCAGAATCACATGTATGTACATACTGCGAGAAGAAGATGGAGAAGGATAAGGAAGAAAGGGAATCCTTCCGATTTGTTGAATCAAAATTTTATTCAATTTTTGCTGATTTTCTTTCTTTTCTTTTTTTTTTTTTTTGGTTTTTGAGTGAGTTAGTGTGTGTATGGGTGTTTGTGCCTCATGTTCATCATCAGGATACACAAATTGAATGACAAGCGAGTATGACAACTAGATAGTGGATGGATGGATGGATGGATGAGTGAATGAATGAATGAAGATGAAGCAAATCAAATTTCGGGCTAAATAATTCCTATATCGTCTGTTATTCCCGTTGTTTGGGCTATGTCGCTGTGACACACATAGACACCCATCCAAGGATCATGATAATGAAGAAGACTTAGACATGTGTGTGGATGAAAATAAGGAATCAAGTCATAGCTCCCTAAAAGAGAAACACAACACATCCTTTCCGTCAACGGAGAAATATTTAAAAAACCAACAAATTCTTAGGGCGAAAGGATTGAAAGGGGGTTAGAGGAGGTGTAAAAAAAAAAACAACCCCATGCATGGGGTAATGTTGTTCGTACAGATTTTGATGAAAATTTCATTGTCACAGCAGTGGCGGCAGCGCTGGCTGGGGGGGTTGAGAATGATGTATGTTTTGTTGCTTCAGACGGAGAATTATGTTTACGTTAAGGATTTCATTGGTTATTATTCATTTTTTTTATCCTGAAGGAGTGAAAACAATTTTTTTTTTTTTTTTTACAAGCAATCACTCACTTAAGGGTAATTCAAGTGGAATTTGGTGTAAATTTGTTTTCCTTAGAAAGGCTAGAAGGTGTTTTTTTTTTATGGAGAAGCTCTCATGAATAAACGCCTACGTCACAAGGAAAAGGAACACTAGCTGGTGTCTGGAACATTCTATGCTACTCTCCCAAGCCTGGAGTGCTGAAAAAAGAACTGTGAATGTTGACGGAGACGATTTTGACTAGTAACACACCAAAGGAAGTTGAAACCAGGACATGAAAAAAAAAAAGAAATGAAGTCTGTCACTGTCTACATAGATTTTTAATATAAAAAAAAATATAACAAAATAAAAAATACCAGGATAAATGAATACGCTCAGCTCCAGATCTCAACATATCCTCTTTACTCTTGTATGTATAGTGAAATACCACCAACCTGCTGTTAGGGCCGGATTTACTGCATGCTTTTAACAAATCATCGATTAGTCCTACGTGATATTTAACGCAGTGCAATTCAGCAAATTCTAAGATCACAGTTCTCGACACACCATCCTCAGCTGTGCATATCATGTTGTTAAACGCTTTCACCTGAAGTTGGCTGCAGTACAACAGTGGGGATGTCTTGTGTACGATGAGATGAATCACACTCTCCCCTGGGCTTCTGAATATTGCATACGGTTCACCAACGTTAACTAGATTGTCTCGATATCTATAGCGCGCGATTGCAGGGTATCTTCCGTAACACACTTTGCTGAAGATCACGGATTGCAATTCATTACATGATGTGGCTGTAGAAATGAACAATAGAAAGCACAAAATTTCGTCGAACATTCCTTAAAAAAAAAAAAATGACAAGTCCTGAAAATCACATTTCTGGTTGACTGTAGTTTCAGGTTTTCTTTGTTTGTTTTTAGGGCAAGTTGTATAAAATTGTCATCTGAGGGAAAGATTTGTCGGGTGTAAAAAAAGCTTTGGATGCTGGACATCATGGGAAAAAGTCTGCAGCTGGAAACAGCAGTTGAGAAGGGGGCTCTCCGAGTGTCAATATTTGTTCCAAAAAGCCCGATCGACGAATGATGGGTGACTTATTGGACTAGCGAGACATCTATGGAAGACGTTGACGAAAACACTCAAATTCTGGCTCAGACACCGGCTGAAACCAATCTTGGAAGCAAGAAAAGTGGACTTTAAATTCCGAAGTTCCGTTGTCGTTGCGTCGGATGATATATCCAGGGTAGGCGTGGCTCAAAACCATTAAAACTCCTGTGCGGGAGTCCTTTTTAAGATGATAGATTGCTTTAATAGTAGGATCTATCAATCCATGATATGAGTACTAAGGGCTGATAGATCTCGCAGAGGCTGCTTCTTTAGAGCAGCGTCATGAAATTCAATGAAAATCGTTTTTAAGTTCAGATATGTCAAAATACTCCCAACCTGCAAAGGACGAAATGCTGATTTTCTCACTTATGAACTCATTCGCATCCAAGTCCTTGCTCCCTCAACTGCTGCCCCTAAAAGACTATCATCCTAGGTTCTTGAAAACGGAATTAAATTTTCGTTCAAATTAAATACAACTAAAAACTCTGGTTGATTACACTTCAAACCCATGGACCGTATTTAAACAAGTAAGAACTATTTCAAATTTTATAAACCGTTTCGCACAAACATCTACCACTTAACGTCGATTTAAACGTCAGCTGCCATTCCGTAAAAACTCTCTCCCTCCGCCATCAACTCTGTACACTCATTCCTCAGCCTCCACTCTTGCTCACCTAATTCTTGTTATTTAATATTATACTCTAACCCCATTGGCAAACTACACACGTAAAACACGATATTAATTTTATGAGGTAACTTTCCCTTTGCTATCCACCTACATTGACGCGTTCGCTCACCTAGTGCTCCTTTCGAGGAGTTTTATTTTCCGCATAGGGTGTAGTTGCAATTGTTTTGGAACAGAAAACCTTTAGAAGTGTGTTCAAGGCACCTTTTGCTTCAAGTCGGCTGTTACACGGGTCGACATTGGCTCCATGCACTGAATATGCATCTGAAGGTTGGTAAGCTTGGATTTTGGAGGAGGAGTTACAAAAAATGTCCCAGTACGGACTTATGACTTCTACAAATCCCAACTCCTGGCAGAAAAGACAAGGCAAACAAGAAACAAAATCCTAGTCCAGGAAGCTGACATAAGACATCAGGAGTATCAGGAGCATCGAACATTTTAAGGCATATAACGACATTTTTAGAAACGACCAGGGTAGCTTGTCTTCTCAAATTCATTCATGCTTCTATGAACCTATACACTAGGACTTCATGAAAGACAACAGAGATACGAGTATAGGGTATCCTGGAATCTACTCTACTCCGCTTGTATCCTTTCTATTTGTTTTTCTTGCCACGGCTGTGTTTTACAGTTAAACAACCCTCAGACCCTCGTCAAACTATCTCAACTATTAGATTTACTAATGTAATTAAAGTTTTCCCCAACAAGGCGTTGTGTGGACGGAGGTGGCATCACTCCGCTTCCTTTAAATGGAAAAGTAGCAGAAAGTTTCCTTGGCTTAGTATGTATTCCATCTAAACATGATGTTTTAACTGAACGTACGTACGTACATATAAAGGAGGCGATGAAATAATTTCCATAGACAGCAGTGGTGATTTGGAAGGGCAGACGGATAGGGATATAATGAAAACGGGTAAAGGTACTTAAAGGAATTGAATGAGTGAGTACCATACGGAACGGAGAAAAGTTGCCATTAGAGGGAAGTGTGCAGGAGGATATCAAGTCGGAAAATAGTACAAATTGACTCCAGCTTGAGAGTGGTGAGACCTAGAACGCTCTTCTGGATGATCTGAGCAGTGAAATAAAATCTGACACCCTGCTCGGAGTCCAAATCAACGCCCACCAACTTTTCATCGATTTTCAGGCCGCATTTATAGAGAAGAGCTATACAGAGTCAAGTCTAGCTTTAGAATCCCTGCCAAACTCGTCTGTCTGTGCAGGATGACGCACGCTGCTCCATCAGGATCAGCAATGGCGATGTTAAAAAAGGATTTAGCCAACAGAAGCTGCTAAAATGGGTTTAGAATGAGACAAAACCAAGTATACATACGATATCGCCGAATTCGACAGAACGCCACGGTCGACAGGTATAGCTTCGAGATAGTAAGGGACTTTGTCTACCTTGCCTCTGTTACTGATTCTGAAAATAATATCTCAGCAGAAATCAAACGATTTGCCAATCACTGTTTTTGTAGGCTGAGAAGGCAGTTTAGTAGTAAGGCCCTATCCCTAACCACTAAGGAGACTCTATACAAGACCTTAATCTTCCCAGTCCTCCCTTATGGCGCTGGAGCATGGTCTCTGTCGAACGTGGATGGAGATATCCTCGGTCGTTTCTAGAGAAAAAATCTTCGCAAGATTTTCGGTCCCGTTTACGTTGACGGGCTTTGGAAGAGAAGATTCAACGATAAAATTTACTAGTTGTACAGCGACATCGACCAAGTCAAAAAACTGCGCATCAGTCACTTGAGATGGCTAGGACATGTAGAGCGGCCCGCAGTGTCTTCGAATCTAACCCAGGGGGACAACGCAGTAGAGGAAGACCTCTCCTAAGTTGGCGTGCACAAGTAGAAGTGAGCCTCAACCAACTTGGAGTGCGCAACTCGAGGCAGTAAGCTAAGGACCGGGCTAACTGTTGGTTGGGGCCCAGATCCACCACGAACTGTAGCGCCACCTAAGTCAGCAAGCTGCTCATTGAGTCATTCGACTCTTTTTCAGTATCACAGTTCATTCTTAAGCAATCTCTGTTTGTTTTAGAAAAGGGACCCAGTCTAATATCCTGATCTATCTTATTCTAATGGAAACACGACAGTCCTGTTCGATTCTTCAACCTTCATGCATTGACCCTTTCGATAAGGACGCTCTCCATGAATACCTTTAAAGGTACTCCAACACAAAGTAAAATTAGAGCAAAGAACACCAAGCTCATTCGAGAAGAATAAATCAAAAGAAATAACATTTTTAATGTCCTTCTTTATTCGACAGGGTGGGGATCCGGGTGGAAATGCCTAGTCTAGTCATTTTCTCTTTCTCTTAGCCTTCTCCATCCGAGCGTTATCTTTATGACTTCAAAGGAATCACATTAAATTTCATCTTCCAGTGTCGAAATTTGTCCCCGGTTTAGGGATACCCGCGCTGGGGAAGCTGCAAAAGACAATTGTGTGCTGACAGAAATATTTACGAGATGGCAAAAAATTCTACATCATTACCCCATTCTTGTTGTTTTTATTTTTATTCTGCAAAATTTTTTGTTTCCCCCTTTTTTTTGCTTGTTTTTATCTTCTACACCCGCCCATTGGAGGATAATTTTCTCTTGCTCCTTATCAATGTCCCGTCATCGGCATTACTCTCGATACAATTTCGGTTGTATTTACTGGCGAAATAGAAGTATGTAACTAACTTTTGACTCTGTCTGCATTCTTAAATTCCCATTTTTATGTTGTTGTTGTTGCTGGGCTATTCGACGGATATTAAAAGAGAGTATGGGTTGGGTTGCGGAAAATCCTTATGCATACTCGTAGCGAAGGGATGGGAAGGATTGTAATGATAAATGCCATCTTTGTGCTTCATTTTGTCGATACTTTTGGGTTGACTCATGTTTTGTAATATTTCATATTTGCATGCGATTGACAGTGTAATAACATTTTTCCATAGATTTGAGGAGGCGATTACACTGAGAGAAAAGCTTTGAACGCAAATTGTCCGTGAAATCATAAAGGAGACGAATGGTTGTTATTCGCGGAAGTAATGGCGTAGAGAGGCTGTTTTCGGGGATTCAATAAGGAAATTTCGATTTAGCCGTAGAAGTACTTTAATGGGGCTTAAGGACGGAAGTTGATTTGCAAGGATTTCTGGGGAAATAGACTACGAACTAGTGGTAGTTTAGGCTGAAGGACGCTGAGTTTGAATCGAAGGTTTTTGTCTACAAATAGATTCGAGTAATTGACTGAAACATGACTGACTGCCTACTTTTGTAAATGCTTGCTTTTTTAAGTTGGAACAAATTTGAAAATACTTACTTGCTAACCAGACAAGGATCCGAAAAAGCGTCGTGAACCTTTACTTGTCACAATAAGTCGAAAAAATTGGGAAAAGATTTGTCACAGTACTACTCCAACGCAAATTGTGTCATGCAATGGAATCCACACACCCAATTTGATGGAAGAGCGGATCGCTTTAAGCTAACGTGTGTACATAGCTTAGGAAAAGTATAAATATCCAGGACATTTTCGTGGAAATTAAGAATATTTTTCGGTTCATTGTCGAAGTACTTTTCAGCGATTTGCAGGATGTTTTGTAGATTCTATAGTAAGCCTAGTGGATCCTTGTCTTTACTCCCGTTTATCGTATCATCTAGTATCGTCCCAAGGAATTTTCCAGAACTGTAAAAGGGAGTATCTAATGTATGACATGTATGAAGAGGCAAAGACAAGAGTAAGATGTCCCACTGGAGTCACCGAAGAGTTCCCAATGAAAGTCGGTGTGCACCAAGGAAGCGTGTTAAGTCCTTTGCTATTTATTGCAGTTCTGGATTATCTGCTTGAAGGAAAAGTGACGGATCCCAAAGTGCATTAGTTATTCTTTGCTGACGAGGGAGCCATCATAAGTGACGGTCAAACGTCCCTGCAACGAGGACTTGATGTATGGGTGGATGTTTTGAAGGGAAATGGGTATCAGTCCAAAAAAGACAGAATACCTGTACTGCCCATTCTCTGATCCACTCTGACCTAGTCTAGATATATATTTGAATGGAAAAGTGATTCCAAAGTTTAAGTATCTGGGATCTATGATCAATAGCGAAGCAGCTATTGAAGGCGACATCAATCAGCGCGAAAGCGTAGGGTGGATGAAGTGGCAGGAAAACTCTGCTGAAAGGAAGGCTCTACACCGCGGTTGTTCGTCCGGCGCTCACATACGGTTCGCAATGCTGGACAATGTACAACACGTATGAGAGCAAATTAACGGCAGCTGAGATGAAGATGCTTCGCATGCCAGCAGGAGTAACAAAGCTTGATCGAGTTAGAAGTTCGAGGATCCGACGAAGCCTTCACGTCAAAGAACCCTTCTCGAAAAACTTGAAGCATGATCGGCTCAGTTGGTATTGCCATGTTCGAGGGAGGGATCCCACGAACCCTGTCAAAAAGGCTATGTCCATCAACGTTCCTATACAAGCGCGGAAGAGAGGCAGGCCAAAAAACTCCTGGATCACACAAACGCAAAAACAGCAGCATTTGATTGGCCCCAGTGACTACGTGATCCGAAACTAGGAGGCCGGCAGATTCTTTCTGAGGTCGAACCGGCGAACCCCACAGGCGGAGCAGTAGGGAGGCAGAAAAATGGGAGGGTTATGATCCCTATAATCCTGATCATAACCTCGCCGAACAAACAGAAGAAGAAAAAGGATTTATTTCTCGACGAAAGAGGTTTTACGTTGATTATTCTACCGTAACGTCTACAACACTTCGGATCAAGCACTGCTCAGCTTTCAGTTAAGGCCACGTAGAATACCAGAAATTTTTGAAAATATTTTTCATCTCATCCTCTCAGTGTACTCCTTTCAGTTCTTGCTCCTATTTTCCCACAACTCCACCCACTTCAGACAGACTGATTTCTTCTCAATTTCTAGCAACACAACAAGAAAACATCGCCACCTACAGGATATTCCCACAAAATCCATTCTGAGAGATATTCACTCCGAATGCACAACCGTCCTAACCATCTGTAGATATGACAACTCATCTTCCGCTTTCAGTGACATATAAGCCATCAACCACGCACACTTCCCCACGCAGCAAGTAAATCCTTGTGTCCTGTTTGGTTTACGAAAAAAAAAAAAATTTCCTCCTTCCAAGTCGCGCTGTCATCACCGTACCTCGTCATCCTCGCCGGGAGGTGTGGCAGCAGATATGTCAATAAATTTTACTTTTAAAAATATTTTGCCAAATTTATTTATTCCTTCATGTGTGTGTACACACATTTTTATTGGTGTTGTGTGTTATTGTAAGGATATACGACGATAAAATATGTTTTCATATTTGTCATAAAGAATTTCGCATTTTTTTTTTTTTTCGCTTCTTTCCTTGCCTTCTTCTCTCTACGACATTTGCTCCTTTATTCGTGTTTGTCCTTGGCAAATAAAATACGGCCAACGATTGTTTAAGAGTAGGGGATGGGTGGCTGGCTGCCTATGTAGAAGCCTACACCTATTTTCCCACACGCATCCTTTTTGCTTAATGTGATTTTCTCCACAGGACCAAAAGTAAGAGAAGAAGAAAAAAAAAAATTAAATTACTTTTAGATGTGTACAGACTTGGGCGTGTAATACTCTCTAAGGTGAATGGAGTTCACGGAAAATTTCAAAAATGCCAACAGCAGAAGTTCCAAGAAGACGGAGCGCCATGGAATAAGAGAAACTGAGACAAATTTTCTAATCCTTTTCACATTTTGCTGCAAAATTTAATTTTCATTTCCATCCGGAGGGGTTTTTACCAGGAAACAAGTATTACCAATGCGATAATTTCTAGCCTCCTCCCCTGCTCCCCTTACTCTCGGTTTTTGTAGGGTTAAACCTAAGTGTAGACAGCTAAATCCGACACCAATTCTACAAGAGTGCAAGAACACATGTTAGAAGCAGCAGTGCTCCACCAGAAAGCGGTAGTATCCTAGTTGCCTGTTTCACCAAAAATTTCAGATTCAGCTGCATCTCCCATGAAATATTTTGCCACCCTGCATAATCAAAAAAAACTTTACCAAACGTAGTACATAGTACCAGGAAGCAAATGAGGTCAAGGATGTGTATGTGTGTGAGAAGGATTTTACTCATGTTTCACAAAATTAATTAGAAAACAGTTTGAATGCATTTCGTGCCAATATAACTTATTAGGAACTCTTTTTTTTGGTCCTTCTGGTCAGAGAGGAAGGAAGTTGTCTCGTCCTTTTTGAGATCCTTCACAGTTTATAAGACAAATTGTGTATATTTAGGGGTTTGGAAATGTTTCAGTATTATTCACACATTATGCAGGCGGAATAAGACACCACTGGGGGTAATATTTGTGGCATGCCACAGCGTTGATGTGTTGGACCGGATTTATTGGTTTTGTTGGTGAAGTCGATACAAGACTGACACAATGACCTGTACATTGTGGTAGTCTTAGGAATCCGACAAAAGTTCAGTGATATGTTTTGAGTGGTCGAATAAATGTCGACCGAAATTAAATGAGGTGCCAGCTGCAGGTCTGTCTGAGGTGATAGGTGCTGTGCGAGGTAGTCCACAAAGAAATAACAAATTGAGTACTCTGAATAATATATGGTCTAGGAGTATTCTTAAGAACCAGGTAACAATGCAAAAGAGCACTACAATGAACCGACAAAAAAGAGTAGGGAATGCATACACGTGATGTGCATTTAAATTGTTAAGAGCTTCAATCACCTAAGGCTGCAGCTTATTAGGATTTAAGAGAAAAGGATGTTAATTTAGGACTCCACAAAGATCTAAGCTATTAAAATCCTACAGAGGACATTAAAGGCACTTAGCAAAGGGCCATCCTGGTGGGACCTACAGGTGGACGGGGATAAAGTGGAATCCCAGACTTTACTCTGCCGACATTGGACGGAAATATCCATTTCTTGTTGGAACGTACAAAGCACCCAGCTTCATAACTTTATTGGATCTATGACGAATCGTTGGGTCCGCATACAGACGCAAGCAGAACCACACTTACATACAACAGCATGTCCACCTTGGTAAACTGCATTACGTAAATCCAGGAACTGCAAGCAAATAAAAGCACAGACAGCACTTTGCTTGTGCATGACAGGAGCGCTGAAGTTCATCGCATCAATCGCAGATCGTCTAGAAACCGCACTAATGCTGGTATCCAGGATCTATTCTGCAGCATAAGGCTTATTCCAACATAGGGACACCAGAAACCCACAGAGTCGCGGCGCAATTCAGAAAACAATTGAAAATAAAAATCTAAAAAATGACTACTTAAAGCCGTGCTTGGATTGGATTGCAGTCAAGAAGAGTCTGTACCCCCGAAATGGAAGCTTACCCACTCTAAGCAAATTTTCTATATTGAAAGCATCATACCTTGTCAAGATGAATGGACATCAAAAATCGCCAACAAGCCTTCAGGAATTGAATTGATTTCCAAGTGGAGGAAATCACGGCTCACGTCCTTTACCAATGGTTAGCCTAAGCAGATGTCGCTGACCTTGAAAGCACGTCTTAGGGGGAATCGAACAATCTAGCAGCCATCAGGATGGCAAGCAGTGTAGTCCTTATTCCTTCCCTGTCACCTCACAAGTTTTGTTCTTCTTTTTAAATCTTTTACACCAGGGTAACACTTGGTCTCCCGTGAGTCTGCTGCTCCACAAGCCTTTAAGTTTCCCCTAAGAACATTCTTTGAAATTTTGAATTGCTCAGAAGCTTTCTACTCTTACTCTTTACCCCTAGACGACGGAGTGCTGCCTTCAGCTGTGAAAAATAATTTTTTGTGGCCCCTTCTAATTAACGATCGAAGCCTCAGCAGTTGGATTTACTTCCTATGTCTAGCTGCACGTTCGCATTGACTCCATCAAAACAAATCTGCTCTTCGACAGAAATATCCTTACGTGAATATTTCTAAAAAAAAATGTTTAATCCCATTTCTCGAGAGGAAATGTAGCAAAATCTCTCCGACTCTCCGACTCTCCTGCTCCGATTCTAAATATGTTCACTTCCCTTGAAAGTAAATCCGAAAGGCTTGCCCCTATAAGCCTCTTATGTCAACTCCACCTGTCGAATTCTCTCACAAAACAAAAGAACAAAATCTTATCTTAAAATTTCAATCCTTTCGCTTGTGTTACCCTTTTATAAGCGACGTCTTCGCTAATCATACCTTATTTTACGATCCACAAAAATAAAATCCTTCAACTCCTCACCTAAACATCCTCAATCACTCCACCCACAACCCTCCCCCCCCCCCCCCCCCCCCCCCCCCCCATACTACTTCCAATTGTGGTGATAGAATTCAAACAGCGTTTAATCCTCAAGGATTAAGGATATTTAAATTCTTAAATCCCTCCCGCTGCTGGTTGCATGTTTTTTTTTACTCTTGCCATCATCAGCCATTGTCGAAGGGAAATCTTTCATTTATTCATTGTCCTTCCTCTGATGACAGAGTGGTTCCCTGCTTGCTTTTTTTTTTTTTTTCGTTGAAAGCCATGTGGACCAGTAGGAATGTTTTTCTCGAGGGTGCATTAGTAAGTATTGTGAATATTTATATTTCATTACACCACAGGCAAACAGTAAAGGAGGTATAGAGGGAGGAAGCGGTGTGTAGGAGCGATTGCAATAAATCCTCAGCCTCCTCAGGACTTGAAACAATGACGTTGGCGCATCCCTTCGCTTGTTGACATTTGCTGTTCTGTCAAATCCTCAGGTCTTAATCCACTTGCATTTGGGCAATATTGATTTATTGTCGTATTTAATTATTAGTCCTTGTAAATAGGTTACAGTGTGTACACAATAAAAAAAGGAAGGATAAGGGGGAAGCCTAGACAGGTGATATTAAAGGTTGACTTGGAATAAATGGCGGACTCAAGGAGTGATGGAAATGTATGCAGCCACCAGGTATTGTTGGGAGCCAGCAAAGCTGTAGCAAACCAGTCAAAGATGCAACATAATGGACATAAAGTCAGAGAAGCCAAGATGATGAAGAGCTCTTTGGAAGGAGGAAATTTAAGGACCAAACTGCGACCACAGACAGGAAAGTTCTACCTAAATTCGTAGAAAATTTAATTTTAAATTTGAAAATCACCACCGAAAACGCTTCACATCCCGTAGAGTCAGTCCCCTTTGAGCACACCACACAGAACACACGGAAAACTTCGTAGGCAACCCCTAAAAGCCTGAAATCATCCTCCACTATAATCACGCTGTCATTCCGGTGGTCGCTTTTAAAGTTTTCACTTGCTATCTCCGCATGCCGACCGGTGTCCATCTCTAGGCCCAAAATGTATGTTTGCACACATTTCACAGCTAACATATGTACGCCGGAAGGCATCTCTCTCTCTTCTGTCCACTCAGTCCTCACAAAGAGTTCGTCTTTCACACGAACCGAAAATTTGACCAGCTTAACATATGTATACTTTGGGAGTTTTATGTCCATCACCATCACCTGCTGCCTGAGCCATATAGCCACTGTGGTTCTATCATTGCTGATCGTGTGCTGCTGCTGCTGTTGATGATGACCCTGAGGGCGGTTTCGAGGAGACTACTGGCTCCTCTCCTAAACTGCTCATTTGCAGTGACAAGAAAAAATAGCCAACGGCGGACTAACATCAGATTGTCGTTCCGACACACGCACATGCACACTGGTCACACCCGAATGTGGCCGTAGACAGGATATCGGGGAGTGGAGTTGACAACACGTAAAAGGACTAATATGTGTTGTGTGGAGGACATTCGCTTTTTCACTGCTTTAGTGTCAAAATGGGTGTCACATGGAACGGGGTAACTACTTGGCTTTAATCCAAGCCAACACAAGCAATATTGAAAAAAAAAAAAAAACAGTTAATATTTTCCAATCTCCACATTCCACAGTCGGAAAAGTAGGGGAAAACAGCGACATCTGTACAAATATGCGAGGAGATAATAACTTTTTATTATGTTCCTAGTCCGCTCGCTTAATCCACCTACAATGGCTTGCAAATAATTATTTTGCCATGAAAGAGGGGTGGATGATGCTGCGATGGATGGGGAGGGGGGGTGAAAAGTAAGTGCTGAGTTGGAAATTAATAAACATTTTTTTTCCACGCCTCTATACACATAAGTTACAGTTTGTAGTTTGCAGGACCTGTGTGTGCATGTTTTTTTTGCAGCAGCAGCAGCAGCTTCCTCCCCCAATGCCAATAAATTGAGGCAGGTTAAGGGTTGCAACCATCCACTGTGTACCAATTTATGTATACGGCAGACGTTTTTAATAACTCGAACAGATGTCATAATCCTGAGCGATATAGCGATTTGGTCGTCCTTTTCTGCCGCACGAGCACACACAGAGGTTAATTGCGATTGCGATTGTGAATTGCAATTGCAATTCGTTCATCGTGTGCTGTGGGTTTGGGGTTTTTTTTCTGAATGACGACGACAACGTCAATAATGATGATGATGAACAACAATAACCGGTTATCCTTGGCTAATTCCCCAGAGACTTATTAAATTCTCGCAAATCAGCAAATGAAATCGATGCCAATTTCTTCCCTTCTCTCCCCTTCGGTATCGGTTTTTGTATTATTTGCGTTACCGCTACTACAACTCCTATCATCAATCCCACAGGATTAAGTCCGATACTCAGTCAGTGGGCAAAAATTGTCTCTCTTTTTTTCTATACGTATACGTACTTATTGTGTCGGTTATAGAAGAAGAAAGATATCCTTTCCAATTCCGATCGAAGCAGATGAAATCATTGGATTTTAATTCTTTTGTGTCCTGTCATCACCAGAGGGAATTTTCTTGTTCTGTGTGCTCCTTTTTGCCATGTCATATTTTTTTTTTTTTTGTATCTCGAATTGAATTTAGATGTCATAACATATTTTCCAATATCTATTTTGTTGGATCATCGCCCACACCAGGACGACTGGTTTGGAAGTCAAGACCAGTGAATCCTTGGGGAACCATTGACCAATGATGATGTTCTCGGTGGTAGTGGTGGTACTGGACTCTCTCTGTCCGTGGTTGCAGTACAAAGTGGATAGAAAAAAAAAGAAGTTATTATTGTTATTATTGTTTGTTTGAGATAAGAGCAATCATGAAATTGCAGGAGCAACCAGCCAGCCAGTCAGCTGTGGATGGAGGAATGCAAAGGAAAGGAAAACGTGGACAGAATGCTTATTATGTGTGAGTACAGTACGAGTATGTTTTTGCTCCTTTATGTCCTGAATGCGTTGTTCAATTTGTGATAAGGGTAAAATTTGATCGTTTCTACAAATTGCAACCGTATGGACTATGGACAGGGCGTGGTTCAGCCTGGGTACAGTGTTTTTTTTTTTTTTTTTAGGAAACATGGTCCCAGGAGGGAATAGTGTGGCACACCATCAGAATTCGATTAAGTTGTCGAAACTTTCCAAGTTGACTATCTATATAGAAACGTTGTGACTTTTATTGAGTCCGGGGTCCCTCTCCTAAAATAATTCTCTGGATGTATAAGGCTACAATAAGACCCATACTGTCATAAGGTAGTATGTCGCGGCGGTAAATAAGGCCACTAACCTAATGGCCGTCATGATGATTCAAAGACTAGCGAGCGTGCATCGGGACCACCAGTGCGATGAGGACGACTCCAACCGCTGGCCTTGAGGCTATTCTCAGCCTGCTTCCGCTAGATATCATCATCAAAACATCAGCAGCCATTTGCGCCTTCAGCCAGTCAGAAACATGGAAGTCAAATGCAATAGGGCATACGACTATCCTTCAGAAGTATATTGGCCACGTACCTATTGCGGATTACATCACGCGCCATATCTATGTAGATTTCAATAGACCTTTCTCAAGCTCCTATCCTAGCAGGGAGAAGTGGCCAAGAGGTCAGATACCAAATGTGCAATCCAAATGAACACTGGCGCAGGGTCAGTCATCTTCTCCGAATCGCTGGGAATATCGATATCAATACACCTCCCAGACCACAGCAGCGTCTTCCCAGCCGAGGTCTTGGCAGTGACAACAGCCGCCCGTGAGTCTACAGTAAGGGCAACACCACAAGAGGGTATCACCTTCTTTATCGACAGCCAAGCGGGTATGAAAGCAATAAAAGGCTGTCGAGAAGAGCTTAAGGTTCTTGGAACACAGCACAAGGTATCGCTCTGCTGGGTCTCTGGATATGAGCGTATTCCAGGCAACGAGAAAGCTGACGAATTAGCAAAGAAGGGTTCGGCAGCCGTTTCAAGACAAGCAGAACCACTCGTGAACATCCCGCCTTGCGCACTCAAGCTTCAAGCAGGGAAAAAAGTCATAAAAGAGGCGAATGCCAGATGGACTTCCATGGAAACTATGGTCGTCCTTCGATGAAGACAGAACCGAGAGACCCATACTGGAAGACGGGAAATCTCTTTCAACCCTCGTTGGGGTTATCACGGAAAACTATGTACGTCTGACGGAAGAAGAACTCTTCAGAGGCTGCGGTGACGAGGGAGCTTTTGAGGATACAACCCACTTCCTATGCCACTGCCCTGGCCTCCAAAACAGCAGGAACAAATTCAGTGGGAGTTTCTTTTACCAGGACCTGGAAGAACTCGCCAGCACGCCATCAGACAGGATAATGAAATTCATCAAATCTTCAGGATGGTTTCTATGCAAAGACTCGCAACAGTAAGTATTGGAGCAAAATTAGAGTCAGAATTGGGTTGGGACAACCTTTCCTCCAAGGGGCATCACAATGGGTCAGTATTGACTTGAGTGTGGCGGGGAGTTAGTAGTTCTCTCCTTGCCAGCCCGCCCATGCCCATGAGGGAACCATTAATGACAAGCTGCGTATGCAACGATTCAATACAGATCGCACCACAGAATTAAAAGCAAATGGGCTCTGCCCAAGGAGAAAGTCCCTGTTGTATACCTTCGACAGGCCAATTAAGATAAGATGTCCTTTTCGGTATGCCCATCCACAACACAAGAAAACACTCGAGAACCCTTGATAACAACGATGCAAAAGGCCATAATCCTTCGTTTAAGAATTTTTCATGTCAAAAACTCACCACTTACCTCAAAAGAAGCATTAAGATCTTCAATTACTCTCCATCAAGGACACTCTCTCGTGCATAGCACCTTAAATCAACACATTTTACCTGATTCACTTATGAAATGTAATTTCATAAGCCCATCCCCGCTCCGTGTCGGTTGTTTCCAATTTCAATGAAAGCCTTCAATCACAGTATAGCACTTCTCCTCACTGGAAGACCATTAATTAACCGAAATCTCCTGCAATTGAGATCTACCCCGTCCTTCAGGCCATACGAAAACACTAAAAGAACAAAGAAGGACCAAGCAAATCCAAACATTCACTTGAACTAATTCCATACACATACGAGTAAGCTAACGCTACGCACTCCCGATATTCAAGGAAGCCGACCAGTGTGTGTGTTTTCTTTTGCCCGGCAACAAAGAAAGGATCAAGCAAGGAAAAAAAAAAAAAAACCAAAGATAACACCATTAGTTGGATAAACACACGCAAGTCTGTACCGCTTTGGTCCGTGTTCAATGATGATGAGATTGATTTGACCCATTTTGCTGACCAGAAGGAAAAGGTGTCCTCGTGTTGGTACTCTCACATGTAAGTCGTTTTATCCAATGTTTGTTGTTTCTAGGCGCAAAGTGTTAGAAAATAAAGACGGAATGCACGAGTCCTTTCACTTAAAAGTTACACGAATCATTTTTTGCAATCTTAATGGGCTCCAGTGAGGGTTATGTATGTAAAGAGGATAACAAGGATAACAAGCCCTGTCACACAACAGAGCTACCGAGGCCGAGACACAAATACTTAGTTTCGTCATTTTAGTCAACGGGGGGATGAACTCGAAAGTTTTTTTCTTTTTTTCTCTCATCTCATTGCCTCCCCACATCCTGGGAAAGTTTTCCTCCATAAGTCGCTATTTTGTGCCGGCGACGTCGGCATTTACCTCATTGTCAGCATTAATTTATGAGATTCTGGAATCAGTTTGAGAAATTTCCACATGTGCTATGAATACGTAATGCGGAGCGCAGAAGGGATAGCACCGAGTAAAAGGGATGATCCGGGGATATATGCTGCCGGAATGTGATGGTTTGCGATGCCAGCGCCACACTGCTGGTAGCGTTTGTTCGTCGCGCGCGCTATAATCCTCGGGATGTTTTCGCTTCGCCTACCCGCTTGTCGTACCGTTATGGCCCGCCCGCCCGCCGTCCACCCTATGGGTGTTTAAATTGAAGTCGCGCGCGTGTTTATCATTATTATTCTGAGGTGACATTTGAGCGAAGCAAAACGGTAAAACGTTAGGTGCTGCTGGCTGAGCTGAGCTGCTCCCTACCGAAATGAATTTATTATTATGTACTGCTGCCACTAACCAAGGATAAACAGACACAGACACTCTGGCACTCACAATGCCACGCAACGCGCAACGCAAGGACGAATAATGGAAGTCAAGCAAAATAATTAAATTAATATTAGTTATGTTGCGCCCGTGAAGGAAAAGTTTTTTGCTTCGCTTTTCCGCTTTTCCGCTTTTCCGCTTCGTGTTTCGCGTGGAGCGTTTGCTTTGTTTTTTTTTTTTTTTTTTTTTTTCTTGGCTTATGCTCCTCGAGCTTTGTTTGCTGTAAGTAAACGATTCACGTTGAGCAACAAGGATTTGCCAGGGATGTAGTGTAATCCTTTTGGTGTGTCGTTTAACAAAATAATTTTCTTGTGTGTGGAATTTTTGAAGGTGGGCTGTGTGGATGAATGGATGCGATGCGGTGCGGTGTCTTGTCTTCATTAGGGTTAAAGATGGATTTTCAGTTTTGCGGGATTGTTATTGGAATTTGATATCCGTAAGGATGTAACAAAGGAATCTATTTTTAGTGGAAAATTTCAGCGCAAATGAGGAAACAATTTGTGAACTTTCTCAAAGTGTGTAGCAGGTATTTTTAGAAGAGAGACGTGAAGACGCTATGATGAACGTCAGTGAATGTGACTGAAGTAAGTCATGCGTAGGTTAAATATCATGAGCTTTCATAAAAAATGTTTGCAATTAATGGACTGTTACTTTGCTGCATGCACATGCATATATGTACATATTTTCGTACATTTCGTACATTTTTTGTGGATCCCATGTGTGAGGATCTGTGAGGATCTCTTAAACGAATAGTTTCCCCGACTATACTTTCCAAGAGCCGTGCCTAACTATGGAGAAATATCCAACATAACAGTCGATGAAGTTGGGAAAGCGGTCAAATCCTCCAAAAACCGAAAAGCAATTGGGCTGGACGAGTTACCGTCTGAGTTCTGGAAAAAGATGGGAGACATCGGGTCTAGATGGCTCATGATTCTCATCTTCAAACTCATGAGAGGAGATCCAATGCCTAATCAGTGCAGAGAAAGTTATCTTCTTTCATTGCACGGCTATAACAAAAAGTTTTCTGTTTACTCCCAGAATCCTTTTATACTACTGTGTACTATGGAATGCGAAAATGTTTGAAGTTTTTTGCAGAACCGTATATTACCACAGCCATACAACACCGGTCGAACCTCAGCTAATTACAGAGCATCTTAAATATCAAAGGAAAAGCTTAAAACATTTTATGACGTGCCACCATATAATGGTATCCTGCATCCTGCGTCGTTGGAACTTTCAATCCCCAACTGTGCGATATCCCGCGGTTTTCCATTTCCTCCTACAATACCGTCAATCTTGCAATCCTTCTGAACCCAAATCACACCCCGAATCTTTAGATATTTGCTGTCAAAGCTATTCTTTCAAAGGAACGACACTCCCATCAGGTATGAGTTGATGATGCTGTCGGTCGGTGCCTTAAATCAACATCCTGTTTATCAGACATAGCCAAACATCCAGCCAACCCATCTAGATATGAATGTGACGACACTTCCTTCCTCTTTCATTCATCGTACAGACACACCCCATGTGACACAAGCAAGTGACGGCTCATACAACAGCATCATGGTCCTTTATTTAATTTCTTTCCTTTTTTTTTTTTATTAATAGTACATAGAGAGAAGGAAAATATATCCTTTTTAGCATATCCTTTCAATATGTGACGAAATAGAAATCACACTTTAAGTGACTGGAAAGCATAAACAAACAAAGGACGAAAAGCTACAGCGCATTAGGAAAAGGTTATATGATGCCCTAGCCTGTCATTTTCTTAATCAAGTCGCAAGGACACCAGGCGTTTTGGAAATGCCCATCATGGCATTCGTGTTCCTAGTTCTGCGATCACAATAACTCTCTTAAAACTGCCACTGACTGACGCTAGCTTCACCAATTGGAATGCATACGTGCCTTTTGCATCAGTTCTAACATATGTCCCTAGATATCCTAGCCGAATCCTTGATTTCCTATCGACAACCTATCGTAAATATCGACTTCGTCATCCACTATCAGGAAGTCTTGCAAAGTTCTACAAAACTGTCCTTGGAAGCACGTCCCACAGTGACTCCAACAATTGGTTGCGATATCCTTGAGATCCACAGAACTCTTTCTGATCTAGACTCCTCGCCCTTGCATTGAAAACATTGGCTGCTGGAGCTTACCTTACGGGTATTACCAGATTTCCTGCGTGTGAGGAGCCCCATCATTCAATCGTCCTGGGGCTGACATCCTCAAAATGTCACGTAAATCATATCTCGTCAATTAGCAACTCTAAAATGCTCTCAGGTGGTAAAACGATCCTATTCTAGTGGCTCTTCACACCTCTTTACTTTGTCCAGCGCCTTTGTTCAGTACGAGGTCGAGACTCGCTTCACTTCATCTAGAATCTCGCCTTTTGAAAGCGAGGGAACCACTTAGTGTTTGCAAGACCTCGGCGGGCTGTGGTTCTTCCACTCTAGCAAATGACAGCTACGGTTTAGGCGAAAGTAATGAGTGCCACCAGCAGTGTTCAGTCCCCGATGGATTGCTCGTGGGTGACCTACCCAGTGCTCTCTGTCTTCCGTGAAGTGGACGCACATTTGCCCGTATCATTCAAACCGCGGTCAGGGTATCCTTAAAAACCACTTCGGACAACTTCAACTCAAATTCAGTTCCTCAAAAGGCCAGTTGCCTCCTTAAAAACATCGCCTGTTCGATGCTCTTTACCTACATTTACACTTTTTCTCAGCGTTGCAAACTATCTGCGAAAACTAGCACACCCTATGCGATAGGGTTCAGAAAGGAGGAACACAAAACACATCCTGTCTCGTCGTAAAATTTGATTACTCCGCAGACATAGAGAACAGCAAACGACCAGAAGCTAACTGAACTGCAGAGCTTCGGTGAATCTGTTCACTTTGACTTTAGCCTGACTAATGAAGGTGTATGAGTGTTCCTGCAGGACTTTGATCAACAGCAAAACTTCTCAGAGTAGTGGTAAAATCATCATCATCATCGTCATCATGCAAAGGATGTGTGAACTTTTTTTTTTATAGTTTTTCCAGACTTTCTTCGTCCTTCGTCAATGCCACCGCCCTTTTGTATTCTTCCGGTGTCAACGTGCGACTGCGATAGTATATGGCAGTGACATGGGGCACAGCAGTGGACTCAGACGAGACACATCCTTTGAAGTGATGAATTCAAGAAAAAAAAAAAAAAAAACAAAAATTCCTCCCAGAATGGAAACCATTTTTTCCTCTAATTATCCTTCAAAGGACGACGAAGAAAACAGAAAAAAATCCCCAACATTTCACCTGAAACTTTATTACCCCCACGGATTGTCAGACAATAGGAAAACCTAACCAAAGAATAGTAAAAAAGGAACGAATCCTTCGATTTCTTGAACAAACATTTTTTAATTAATTAAACGTCCACGATGACAATGGGGTCTCACTTGGTTGGTCTGCCATTAACGAATATCAAGGTATCCATCTCTCCACCTTGATTGACAAAGAAAGGCATGGCAAGGCCATTAAGTAGCTGACCACCACCCACAATGCGCCAGCCACCCCCCTACCCAAACGGAAACAATCAGAGGGAAATCTTAAAGGACTCATTTTTCCTTCGATTTTTTTTCTCTCTGGTTTTGACAAATAAACGTCGAAGTCGAATACTACTGTATGCCGACTTGTTCGATGGGGTTTACGTCGTAGTAGCGTGGTTTTTCACCGTCGATAGTATCATCAGTGCTATTGGCAAGATGTCACCTAATCACGCTATCGTGTTGTCGTAAATTCTTCATCACTTCCCGAACAACTAACGCCTTCGAAAGCGACAAACGTCAGTCAGTCAGTGCCCTTGCAAAGTCCTTGCTTGTGTCAATATGGGTGTGCCAAATAAAATTCATGGCCGATTGGCAGCGGATAAGGTGATGGACGGCTAACAGAGTGCCCAGCCGGGCTACCTTGCAATTTGGTTTAGTGAAATTTAGGTCATTGCGTGCGTTTTTGCCTTCCCTTTCCGTTTTCGTTTCTTTTCTGTGAGAGAAGGAAAGTTTTATTCAACCATATTCGTTAGGGGAAAGCAAAAAAAAGGGAGAAGGGGGGCGCAAAGGACCTAAGATATCGGATTTAGAAGCAGGTGGAATCATGTGTGGGCTTAATGGCTGGATATTGGATTCATTAGGGTGCTTAGCAGCATTATAACTTCCGGCCTTTTAACCGGAGCTCCTCGTGTTGTGGGGAAATATCCGCTCAAAGAATGAGGGCTAAATGATAAGGGTGAATGAGTACCCTTTTGGAACCTATTTCGATTCATGTGGAGGGTGTTAAAACTACATTTTCCTTAGAGGAGTGTAATATTCTACGAAGGCGGTGTCTGAGAACTTCTGTTCTGTAAAGTGGAACAAATTTTGTAGAAGTAGTTCTCCACAGAGTTCCAACTGCGAAACGTTTATGGCATTGAGTGTATTAAGGACTTAAGGAGCCTTAGCATGGATAAGAATGAACTTTTTTCCCAGAAGTAGCAGCAACCATTTGCTGCTACAGTAGACTCATGAAGACTCTGCGCACTCTTTCAACTTTCACTACTGTGTGTAATTTGTGTCCGATTCTCTACACCAAGTCTCCTGGCGTTCACGATTGACTCCCGCTTGATTGGATTCGAATTGGAGCGTTGCTGTCCATTCATTCGATTCAGTAGATTCAATTTACTTAAAGTTTGTTGACTCTTTTCACTACACGCACTTACTTACTTAGTAGGCCTGCGACCCTTGGAGGATCAGCATATCAGTGCTACCTTCCATCCTTCACGGTCTCGGGCTCGCTGTTCCAGTTGGTAAGACCAAGATTTCTTGCATCCGTGATCACTTGGGCCTTAAACCGGAGGTTCGGTCTCCCTTGTCATCTCGAACCAGTGGACTGGGATTCAAAGACTCTCTTAGCTGGAGCATTGTCGTCCATTAGCACGATGCGACCGAGCCAGTGTAGTCGACGAATTTTTGCTTTCCGGACTATATCCACAGCTTTGTACAGCTCATAGAGTTCATGGTTAAGTCTTCTCCTTCATTCGTCCCCGAAATCGGCCATCGCATTGTAGGTAAAGCTCGGAGGGATGAATGCTGTCATAAACGGCTTTGAAGTCGATGAAGATATGATAGGTATCGACTTGGAACTCGTTGGTCTTTTCCAAGATTTGCCGAAGTGTGAAGATTTGGTCGGATGTCAATTTGCCAGGCCGGAAGCCACACTGATATCGGCCAGTTTGTGTGGAGCAAAAGACGTTCACATAGCACACTCGATTGGACCTTGTAAGCAACATTAAGCAAGGATATGCCTCGGTAGTTGTTACAAGACATAGGATCGCCTCTTTTGTGGATGGGGCAGATGATCTGGTGCACGCTCCTTACCAAAACATCGCCACCTGCTTTGAAGAGCTCTGGCGGCAACCCGTCCGAGCCCGCGGCTTTATTTTTCTTCAGCCTTCTCAAGACTAGTTCTTGCTTCACTCTCTTGTATAATACATTTCAAGAAAGCACGGGTTTCACATGACATTTTTAATGCATGTCCTGGCTAGAAAATAAACATTGTTCGTAACGAATCGGTATTGCGTTCTTCCGAAAGACGTTATAACAAGGATGCTTAAAATACTTTCGTTAAGGTCATTACCCAAGAAGTGAATGCCTTCATCAACTTCAAGGCTTTGCACAGTTCCTGCAAACATGTATGAAATTCTGAGGAATCTCTCTAAATGTCAATATCCTTCTGTTTACCATCCTTCTACTGGCACGTTTTCTAATGAACCCCTTAAGACACGTGCTTCTTATTTTCTTCCAGCACCAACCCCCTCAATCTACGAAAACTTTCGTCCTTCCGATACGCACAACGTCTGTCATAAACAAGATTTTAATACTTGCGATAAGTGATCATGCGTATCCTTAACATGGCCAGCGAAAAAAGAAAAACACACATCTTCTCCAAGAGAAAGGTAGCAAGTAAAATTCGTCCACCCACACAGGATAACTAAGTCCAAAAAATAAATAAAGAAATATCTCAAATATCCAGGATTTTAATGCACATTTTACGATTATTTATTACGTCAATAAATTACCATAAAAAAGCACACACACTCGCATGAGCCAAAAGCCTACAAGGATATCACGGTGATCTCTGTATCCGGAGTGCTAAAGTGAATCATTTTTCCCCTCAAAAACTAGGTGATTGCCGGTGCAGAATTGTAAGGACTAGCCACGAGTTGCCGAAAAAAAAAACACTCACACACAAGTGAGTGAAAGCAAAAGTGACGCACCACTCGCTCCCACAATCAGGTTATCATCCGTTTTCTGACCATTTCTACTGAGATGAGTGGGTGGGTAGGTGGGGGGAATCCATTAACCCATACGCGATTATTGGTTCCGAAGGGCTGCACTACTGGTAGATGTTAGCAGTCCTCCGCATCTCCCTATGGCATCCAATTGAGAAATTGCCAGCTTAGGTGAAAGGTTAGTGGGCAGATATCCTTTCTAAGTGACTCTCTGTATAACAGTGAATGATACTCCCAGAGAGAAACAGAAGGCTGGCAAGCGATGAATACAAAAAAAAAAAAAAAGAGATGTTCCTGCGTGTGGTAAAGGGTACACGCAGGGTAGCGCACACGTATATAGGGTTAAATGCCGCCACAGGATGTCGTTAGTTGGGATTTATTGGATTGGATTTGAAAGTATTAAAAAAAGCCGAGATGAAAGGATGTGGAAAAAGTGACTAAGAATGGGGAGGAAGGAAAAAAAATGTGATCGAATCAAAAGGACATTCGCATATGAATTTAATATATTAAAATGGATTTCATCCTTTTTTTTGCGTTCGTTGCCTGTCCTGTGCGTTGCTTCACATCTTTTATCTCGCCCCCCCTCCAAACACACACGTTTTTCATTCTTTGGCGAAATGGATATTTATGACTTTAATATATTTTCATATTCACATACGAGTATGAAGGATATATGCCGGAGATGGGTCTTTTCTAAAGGAATATTAATTTAAGAGGGATAATCGATTCGGGGAGCGTGTAGCTCGCTGTGGTATGGAGTTTAAATTTAATGCGCTTTTAAGTCATTATCCTTGGATACACGGGGGAAGTGGGTGGTATTCTTTAGATGAAAGGACTGATTTCACCTATTAATGGGGGATTCCCAAGAGCCATGAAACCTGCGTTCGTAGCTCAAGTTGCCAAGTAACACTTTTCGTTGGAGTATAGGGCGCCACAAAATGCACTCACTCTTCATCCAATCTACACGGGGCCAGTAGGTCATCTCATTGGGAGTGTAACGCTTGGGTAAGCCTTCATCGGAAACAGGTGCAAATGCGTACCTTAACAATAGCAATCCTTGCAGGGGTGAGCGTTATTTAGTGCTATCCGGCTCCAGCCTGCTGTAGGAGAGTTGCCCTTCAGTTATTTGATTTTGTGTGAGACTTAATCCCTATTTGGTGCTTGAGCCTGCGAGGCAGGGCCCCTGTTGAGGGATCAGTCCCTTGAGGAATAGCTTTTCAAAATGTCAAAAAATTTAAAAGCAGTTCCAAGTCTTCCATAAGAAATGTGAAGGAGCACCTTTCGAAGATTTTAATAGATGGTGGTGCACAAGATACATTTGAAGCAATAACTTGAAAGGACTTTTCCTCCCGATGGAAGGGTGCGGCATAGGATACCACAACATTCAACCATCAGTGGAAACCTCAGCACCTATTGCCATCATTCATTCATCACTCAACGCATCACAGATTCCTTTCTTGCCCCACCAGGATTCGTCCTCCATATATGTACTCTATGGAGGACGAACTGTATCACTGATGATCATGATGGTGAAAATGCAATAAAATTGAATTTCTCTTGTGGAAAATTTTTGTGTGGAATGTGACTGAAATTTTTCTAATTTTTTTTTGGAAATCCTTTTTTTTTTACTGAAAGAACTCAATGTGATGGGATTCTGATGGCATGCTCGCGGTGATTGTGGTGGTACGCCACCCCTTTGACATTTCTAAGAAGCACTCTTCTTGTTATTAGTTCAAACGAAACAGCAGAAAGTGAGAGAGATAGATAATGCGTATAAAAAGGAAAGAGAACAGGCAAAAAAAAAAAGAAAAAAATCAAAGAAAATCTTCTGATGGAATGCAATTAAATCCTGTTACATTATCCTGTCGGAAGCACTGTTTTTTTTTCCTGTTTTTTAATTTCTTTGTTCCGCAACTTGCTTTTTCTTTGAGAGAAAGAGTACAGCAGAGGAAAAAAAAAGAGAAAAAAACTTCCAGCAATGATTAAACGAAAGTGTGCAGAGTGCAGGAACAAAGAAATTGTGAAAGATATAAAAAAAAAAAACTCGACACATTGGTCCTTTTGGTATTAATTATGTGATAGTGGGAGCTCAGATGAAATGGATGTGTCAGTGAGGTAGTTCAGAAAACTAAAAACATACTCGCATGTACTCATTTCAGGGCTGGAATTGTGCAATACAGGCGCTTTCGACAGGGGCGCATCTTTTTCGCAAGAATTTGACCGCATTCACACATGTTTCCTGAAAAATTAAGGACATTGGCATAGCCTTCATTGTTTTCTTTTGTTAATGGTGGGACATTTTTCTAGATATTAGGATATCCTGGCGCCCTTTTTTAATTCTATCATCCAATTTATACGGACCTGCCTTATGTATGGTAATTTCAATACGATTTCCTAAAGGATATGGGTATATAGTCAACAGAATGCCTCCTTATTTCCACTTATTGCCACTAAAGGTGTCAAGTCAGGGGTTTGAGTTGTACCACATCGATGAATACAAAGGCGCATTAAGTGACAAATAGTAGGCTCTATCGTTCATTGTCTGCTAGGGCATTTCGAAATGAACGTTTGCTATGACTTTTGAGTAATATGAGCAGTACTTCACGATAGTCCCACAGGTAGGAACTCCTTATGCAGGCAGAAGGGGTTTTATAGGAAAACGTAAATGGTAAACAAGGAAGTAACCCATGAGTGCTTAACTTAAAAGTTACGACATACATTCATCGGGCTTTGGTAGTAGAGGGATACACTTTTTTTTTATAAGGACACAAAATAGTACACAACAAAATTTGATAGGGGATTTACTATATCAGCTGTGTAGGTACGTGTGGATATGTTTAACTTGTTTTGTGTACGTTGGCAACCGTGTCTTATGGTAGAGTGGTGTATAACTAAGGCTTAAGGTGATGATGTTGAGAAAAGGGTCATGACATTATAGTGCTAAATAAGCGAGAGTCAACAGAGTGCCAATGTCACTTGAATGTGACCCTGATGGACACCGCATTGTCCAATGTAAGACATGTGTCTTTACTTGGACGTACATCATAGTAAGTAGGTACCAAGTTTGGTTCCTGTGATGTCACCAGATACGAAGACCAAAATGGACCCCAATGCAGACTAAGTATTATTCACGAGGAAACAAAAGGCTGCCAACTGGCTGAGATGAAATACTAACCGGCAATAAGTACTAGAAGTGAAGGACTACCAACTAGCAAACAGGGGACTAGCAACCATTTTTTTATTCCTAAACAATTACCGAAGTCTGAATTGCAAGTACTAACTAGTGTAGGCCAGAAAATCGCATTCGTGATCCGAAAGTATTTGGATACTAACAGCCTGAGTGTAAGGTATCACACGGTTTTGAGAGGAATAACTGATTTTCCTCCACTCTTTTAGGACGATTTGGTTACGTTGTAAGTCGCTTGAGCGAAAGGATAGACATGTCTTGAAAAAAACAGATCAAGCTCCTGCTTTCTATCAACATCAGGTCGTAGATCGAAATACTTGAGAAAATTAGTTCGGAAATAGGAGACAAGCTCTCTGGCACAACTGTCTGATAATATCCCGAAGAAACTACGTCAGAGGATACGAAAAAATCCGAACATCTCCTGCGAAAATCTTATTTGAAGTCGGCTATGATATGATGAGGACTACATCGTATCACGTAGGCTAACTCCAGTCAACGATCGATCGGTTGAGTGCTCAATTCTACTCATTTCGGATATCCCTTACTATACGTCAGTTAGCTCAGCTCTTAGCCTTTACCCTCTCGTCGCACATAATGAATGTGTCCTATTCTATCACGATGACCATATGTAAGGAGTCCACAGGTAAGCTTTACACGTGACACAGTTTGCGAAGATGACATCACCATATTTCTGAAACTTTTTAATCTACTTACACACCACGATTACCTCAAGAAAAGCTGTATCTTTACTTCTCATTAAGACAATATTGGTATCCTTTGGAAAATCAATCTCACATTACATAAACCCGAAAAGTGTCCAAATTGACTTCCCAATTTCCCAAAGAATGCAGTCTTCCATTTAAGTTATTATCGCCAAAAAAAGGAAAACTCCGCTCGAAGGACTCTGTTTACAACTGAGTTTTTCCTCTCAATACGCTGAATGGAAACTTTTCCAACCAATCGTCATCATAATTTTCCTCTCCATTTCAATCAATTCACCTACACAGTGCAGTTTTTCCCCTCACCATCCACCACCGCCCATCTCCCTCCAACTGTTGGTCCGATTTTGATTTGTATCCTTGTCCACAGTAAAACCTTAAACAAAAAAAAAAAAAAAAAGGATGACGACCAAAAAACTTTGTCCGCAACAAAATAAAATTTTACCCTACACAATCCGGGCTAAAAAGGACAACAAAATAACAGAAAAGGATAACAACAAAAACAACAACAGAAAAAAAAAAAATCTCGAACAAAACATTTCACTCAAATGGAAAAAGTTCACCATATGAATGTCCAGCAGCTGAAAAATCCGAAATGTATATATGAACTCGTCGTCCTCCGCCTCAAAACGGCCCAAAAAGTTTATCACACAAGTGAATTTTCACCCCCCCCACCCTCCACCCTCTCTCATAAGATGATCAGATGTTACTGCCACGCTACCAAAGTTTCTCTCTCTCTCTCTATCCCTGGTCCCAACTCAATCACAAATAAATATCTGTAGGTAGGAATAAAAACAAGAAGAAGAATAACCAACCCACATAACGTCACAGGACAACATTGCAAGTTCAACGGAAAGGATACAGCGCCAGAGAAAATTTTTTTTTTTCGAATACAAAATCAAAAAAAACGTTGGGAAGATTTTTTTTTTTTCCTTCTTCTTGTAATCTTTTGGTTTCCAGGTTTGTATTTCCCAAGATGTTAAAAAAAGAACGAGAGAATCCTTCAAGAGATACCAAAGTTTGCCAAGAGTCCTAGTTGGGTGGAAAAAAAAAAAATATATTGTTGGCAACCCCAGGCTCAGTTTCAGTTTCAGTTTCAACTTTGTCGTCTCTCAAAAGGAGAAAACGGACGACGACAAAAAAAAAAGAAGAAGAAGAGGAATAAAAGTTCTATGCCATTGCTTTTGATTATCACAAAATTAAAAAGTTTTGCGTCCTGCTGCAGGACATTGACGATGACGCGATGTGAGGGGAAGTAATACGGCGGCGGCATAGGTATTTGCAGGATGTGTGTCTGCGGCTTGAACTTTTTCGGTGAACTCTACTCCACATGAATGCGATATTAAAGATGAAGCATAAAACATGACAGGAACATCAATTTCTTGCGTGTTCCCCAATGAGAATAGGGGAGGAAGGAGGTCCTTTTGGAAGATGATAAATATTTGCAGACATTGTCAGATGGCGCCCGTATTCCAGAGATCAATAAGAAGAAATTAAATCAGTGAAGCGAAACTGCAAATAGTGCGGAATGCATGGCACAGGCACAGGCACATGGTATCCTCCTTTAGACTGGTATTTAAAATGTATCCTTGCGGGTTCAATCTGTTCCTTTATTTTGGGCGTTTTCCACTACCCACTTTTTGTCAGACACATTTTTTTGCCTCTCACTTTATATTGAGTTGCAATCGAGACGTCTAGTCTGCATGTTTCGTCCGTTTTTTGCAGGCGAATTTCAGGACTCTTGTCAGAAACAATGGGGAATGAGGTTCGATGCGGAGATATCCGTACCCTCATTTCATGCGGCTCATGAAACAAATTGAGTTGGTAAAAGAGCTGAAGGAAGAAGTTGCTGCATTCGTTTGTTCCCAGGAACATCCTTTCTGCTGCCATTTTGAATTAATTTCATGAGAGAAAGAGAGTTTCCTTCCCCCTCCACTACACTCCCGACGATATTCCTTTTGTCGGCTTCGTTTAAAATGCAAAAACACTGAGAACCAATCGATTGATTGTATCATCGTCTCAGGTCTATAGTAGCATACTTAGTGCCTGTTATCCTTTCATAACCATAACTCATCCTTTCATCATATTCTTGAGATGAAAAAAGGAACCGAATCCGAATTCGTGAGGATAATTCATAAAATCAACGAGTTCATCGATCTCTGCGCCTTCATTCCTTCTATCATTACTCGTATAATGAATATCAATGTCCTTGAAAATCCTTGCTGTTTCCTTTTACATTATAATTCAAATATTAAAATTTTGCTCTTTGTTATGACTTTTTATGGCTTCCATGTGTAACGTGGCGCGGTGAACGAAATCGATCTGTCGATTGCTTTTAATGGTCTACGCACCCGCTATACGAGTGTACTGTGCGGTCCACAGGATAATAAAAGAAAGGAGTCGTCCGTGGCGCACAGGAAACCAGGAAAGAACAAAATCAAAAATATTTCTTAATTATATCCGCTCCTGTAATAAAATTCAGAGTATTAAAAATTAAATATTGGCAATTTTTGAGGTGGGTGGACGAGGGGGGGAACTACGCGGTGGACAGGAGGAGCGGCCAAATGTGAAATGTGGTCAACAACCTAATATCAAGTCGATGTGATGGATGGATGGGGTCTGAGTGGGCGGGACTTTTATGTGGTCTCAGTGGTTGGTGGCAACATTTGTGGAAACCGTAAAATGCTGTGGACGATATTAAAAAATTGGATTTTTAATTTATATTCAATTGTTTTTATTTTTAGAAGTTTCTATCGCGTATCGTTTGATACATTGAGTTTGAAGTAATATTCATCGATGTAATGCCTGGTTTGGCCATCAAAAGAGTGACAGTTGGGAAGGATATGAAAGGGAGGCGGGTGGATGCGCACATTTTGTTTTGTAAAAAAAAAAAGTGGATGATATCGCCATGCTCCCTTTGAGTCGGGCGGACATCAAGTCGGTAGTGACACTTTGCTTGATTTTCATACGACGTTCAGATAGACCATACGACGATGTCATATAGGATCAGATCGACGGGATGGGACCATTACCGTCTGCTTTAATATCGAACTGTCGGTTGAACCTCCTAAAGTCAGAGCTTGAGTTTCTATGATTTCACCAGTCATACATCCTTACTTCAAAATCTCGGTACAAACTGTGGAAAATTCTCATCGGCTCTGGTACTCTAAGTGGAAGTATTTCTGATTCTTTAGAGGGATAATTGAGTAGGTGTCCAGTAAGTAATACTACACAAACGACAAATTAAATAAAAAAAGTTATTACTACGAGTATCTTCTTGGTTTCAGGAGTGATCCTGAAAAGGTTTCTCCATGCTTTGTTTCGAATGAACTTTGTGGTGAGGATCCTTAATGAAATCAGTCTTCTGGGAAACCCAGTCTCCTTTTAACGTTGTACAGATTGTAGCTAAATGCGACTGCAGATACACTAGCTTTGTGGCTCTAGAATAAGGGTTAATATTTTGAGTGTGTACGGAAATCGATTTAGTGAAAAGGATTCGAGTTCTTTGCCTAAGTTTCCTTAAACCGATTGAACGAATTTTCAACGATTTTATGCCCCGGAGAAAAAGTCAGGATTCTCTTATTTTCTTACGCCTGGCTCTGCTTTAGACGCTTTGATCAGGCAGAGATGTATGCCATCGTGTAAGCGGCGAAATATCTGCATATGTAGCCCTAGCCAGGCTGCGTTTAATGCACGACTTAACTCAAAATAGTTCGTGAATGCAAAACCTCCCTGAATTCGGTCGGAAGGCTGAACGAACTCATTGAATCTCGTCTGGGTCCCAGGACACACCGAGATAGCGGGGAATGAGATCTCTGACGAGCTTGCTAGACAAGGTTCAGAGGAGGCTTTCTCAAGACCTGAACCCACGTTGGGTTTGCCAGTGTCCTTGGTCAGTGCTTCTATTGACGATTGGGATTTTAATGAACACAATCGAAGGTGGCATAGCTCTCCAGGATGTAGGCCGACTAAACGAATGGTCCCTGACGTCTGTTGGAAATCGACGGTTTTCTTGCTAACCCTTAGGAGGAAGGACTGTAGACAATTTGCTGGCGTTCTTACGGGCCACTACACCTTTGCCAAACACCTTAGTGTGCTAGGTTTAAGTGATACCTCCATCTGCGACGCCTGTGGAAAAGGCAACGACACGGCGCAATATTTCCCATGTGATTGTCCTGCCTTTGCTCGGATCAGATGGCGGATTTTCGGTGCTGATGTGGTGAGTGCTGGTGATGTAAGCTCCTCATTATTGAAGCTCCTTCTGGACTTTCTATAAAACACGAAAAATGGGGTTCTCTACCTGGTAGTACAATGGACCAGTACTTGAGTCTGAGTGCTCCAGTTTAGGGTCCAGGTTTAGGCAAGACGACAGTTTTCTGATCTTGATTTTATGTATACAGAACTGTGGCGACACGTTTATCGCTTTGGGTATCAATCATTTGCCCAAGAGGGGAATGGAAATCGTTAGATAATCCCTTAGACAAAGGAGATCTTTGGGCAAAGTTTGGTAGTACCTAGTCGTCACATAATCAATACGAGTCCATGCTGCAGCGATAGCCCTCCAATGGTACAAACATATTCAAGGCACATCGACCATTACGTTGACAGGCTTGATAGTCAAATGAAATTTGCCCCAAAAGATAATAAAAAAAAAAATAAAATTACACAATGCAAGCAATTGTTATATGAAATCTGGTTGCAAACAGGTGACCATTAAGTGCAAAATACAGGAAATAATTAAATAAATAAATAAAACAGTATCCACAGGCAAGAAACAAACCACACACAACATGCAAAAGAACACAAAACGTACTTCACTTTCTTTAATTGTTAATTATATTCTATAGATACAAGATATATATGCAAAACAGGGCACGTATGAACAAGTAAACAAATGAAAGCACTTAATTAATTTATTGAATTTCCATGTCACGTAGATGGTACACAATTTTGCATCACTCGAATTCCAATTCATCAAATCATAGACAAACAATGAAAATTCAATTTTAAATTTACTAAATAAAAGTGAGTATTATTAACAAAGTTATAAAGTCGGTTGCCATTCGATGACCTTAGAGCGGCAGCAAGAAAGATTTTTTTTCTGAGAAATTTCTTATAAAGATACACCTTCTTATGTAGACAATTACACAAAAGCAACACTCACAAAAAATTATGATTTTTATAAAAAATATTAAAAAATAAACTTGGAAAAAAATTAATTCATTTGTTTATAGAAAATAACACTGCAAACACATGCGGTACTATATAGTTTACCTGCGAAATAAAAACTTAAGTAAATATTCAAACGGAAAAAGAATATTTTTTCAAATAAATTTTCTAACTAAAGAGAATAAATAAAGTTGCTTGTTATATGCAAAAAGTTGTTTTTTTTTTTTTACGTAGGCAAAGAGAGCTTTGAGTTGAGTTTTGTATTCACTTTGATTTAAAAAAAATTTTTTTTATTCACTTTTCACACTTGTTTCACTTAAAAATATAAATCAACGTATATATAAGAAAAATGATAAATAAATAAATATTTATAGATAATGTTTGCAGTGTTTAAAACTTAACATTTATTCATTGAAATCGAAATCGAAATGAATTTATATTTTTAAATAGAAAACGAAATATTTAGCAAAATAGAATTTATTATGTTTCATTTGTTTACTTGTATTTTTTTGTTTAATTAAGATTTTTTAGATAAAAATTTCTTTTTGTAATGTCTCTTTGGGGAATGTATGTACAAGAAAAACAAACGAAAGGGAAAGAGAAAAATTTTTTTTTGTTTTGTTTTTGAAATGTAAACGTTTAGAAAACGAAATTAAACAAGTAAAAATTAAAAATAATTTTTTTTAATAAAAAAACATTTAGAGACGGGTACGCTACGAACTGGCCTCAGTTTTGGACGGTTTCAATCGGATTTTTTCCAAAATACACCAAAACCCGTTCAAAACTAACGCCTGTTGGAAGCAGTTTCATATTCAATTTTCACTAATATTTATAAAAACATTTATGTTTAGTCTTTTTTTTTTTTCGTTTAAGTATATATATTCAACAACACGTAGCCTGTTTTATGTTGAGGTGTTTTTTTTTTTTTTTTTGCGTGGAAAGAATGGGGTTATGTCAAGCACAGTTCTAAAATGAAAGTTGAAAGGATGACAGTGATGTAATGTTTACAGTTGGGTTGATGGAAATGACACAGTGGAATAACCAAAATCGTACAAAACTTAAATTCAAGCAGGGCTTAGAGGATGATGGAAAATTAGAAAACATCAAAAAAATTAAACTAAAAATCGAAAAAAGTCAAAAATGCAAACATGCAGTGCCTTAAAACTAGAAGATTTTGTAAGGGATTTCATTCAAAAATTGTACGGGCTTCTATTGTAACGTTTGCCAGCCTATAACGCTCCAACATAGTAGCAAAGTTTAAGAGCATCAAAACGTAGATCGCCTGATTTCAAAGTGTCAAATGCTTGCAAAATCATCCGTGACCATTGTAGCGATTTCCAGGCGGAATTCATGCCGATTAAGGAAGCCCTGTCCCGGCTTAAGTGTAATGTACTACCTGTCGGGGATATTACCATTCTCACTGACAGCCAAGCGGAAATCAAGTGTCTGGAATCGTTCTCCTTTTCCTCAAAGGCCGCTTTCAACTGCCATTCCAGATAAATGCAGGGCAGATGAGCTCGCCATACAGGGTGCTACTCTCAGGATTCTGTCTGATAGGCAATCCCTAGGTATGCCCATAGCTAGGGTTACGGCTCAACGTGCCACATTTCGAGACAAATCTGGCCTAGGCTGGACCATAAACGTAGTGCCGGCTGTCCCGTTCCTGTCCTTTGTTCTCGTCATGCAGCTCGTTTGTGATTGGGGTCTCCAGCCATCGCGTCGTTCTCAAGAACCTAAGAGATCGCTAAGTGAAACGTTGGATAATTCATGTATGTCCTGAAAGTAATAACTTCCTAGAGTTTCAATTCTCAAGTGACATAGGCTTGGGCAGTGACGGAGGAAGTGAGGTGTATCTTCGTGGGCCTCTTCGTCAGCGCAACCTCTGCAGATATTGTCGTCATTGAGTTTAGGTTTCATTGTGTGGTTTCTTAAAGGTTATGGCCAGTAAGCGCACCTATCAGCATTGACAGCGATTTCCTGTCATTATTTTAGAGCTTGCTGGTTCTAGCTTTGTCGTATCTAGGCCAAAGCTTCTTTGATATGTCACAAGTGGGAAGCGATTTCCACCTATTGCTGGCTTTCATTAGAATCTTACACTCAATTCGCTCTCTGAGGTTACAGAGTGGAGGTTTAATCCAGTGAAGTGCTCGATTGTAGGACCTTTTCTTGCAAGTTCGTCAGTTTTCTCGTTTCCGGCTATATTCCTGTGACCAGAGACTCAACAGAGAGTAGTGTTGTGCTGCGAGCCAAGAACCTTCAGTTCTTCCAACTTCGACTTGATTTCAGTTACAAAAATTGCCTGACAGTCGTGGTTGATTTCGTGGTATTGCCAACATTGATACCATACTGACTGCCACTGCCAACATCTCCGCCTTTAATACACTGCTGTGGTCGTCTGATTGAGCTGTGTATGTCTAGCGAATTTACCGGCGCCTGTTCCTATCTCCATGCAGCAGAATGGTTTTCTAAAGTCGAGGTATGGTGACGTGTAGTCACTGCTTACATCCTCACTCACGAGTTTTTTTGTAATCCGTGTATGTCCTTCGTGATTCGAGCTCCAACCGGTTGATTGGCTAATCCTCAAGGCATTTTGGCAGCAGATTTCTGCAGGTAGAGGTCGAGGGGTAGCATGTTGGGAATTGTTTCCAACCTTGCTGTTGGCGTTGTTCTCATTGTACTGGCGTTTATGCATGCGAATCTCTGTCTCGGTCGTTAACCAGAGCATATTACTTGGACATAACTTTCTGAAAAATGTTATAGAAGCCAGTTTTGGGAGCATAACGCCACCTACTATGGTTTACAGCCTCATCCGAAAGGCTTTCACACCTTGAACCTTCCGCTCAGTAGTCCAACCACTGAGCCAAGGCGCCCACTCAAGGAGTAGATATTTAAAAAAAAATCTTTTTATCTGTGAAAATTCCGAACATCGTCTTGGAAATAGCCTGGCTCGTGTAAGTTCGACCACCAGAGGGACATTTGTCACAGCCACCAAACGCAACAGAGAAACGAATTCATTCTTACTTTCTCCAGTCAAATAAACGGTTACTGATTGGCTGTAGAATGCTTCTGGAATTTGGTTGCCTTATTTTTTTTAGCTCTAAGCATATTTTCCTACTATACGACAGCTGAATGGTTTGGTTTTGAATGATTCTCTGGGAAGGACTTAAGCTACGCTTCATTATTGTAAAATAAACAAAGATCAGCAAAGCTCCAGAGCAGGTTACAAATCTGTTAACTTCGATTCGGTACACAAAGCTTCTCATGGATTTCGATTATTTCAAAAAGGCACTTCAGCACCCACGGATAGATCGCGTGGCGCATAGATAAAACAATTTTCCCCGCATATTTGTGGAACTAAACACAACAAAGGATTTGTTTTTATTTTATTTTTTAATTAACAGATTACTCCAACATAACACTCCACAATTCGAGTAGGTGGTGGGCATGTTTATCGCTGTTTTTTGGTGAACTACAACTAATTACCTTCAAGTGTCCTTAATTTCTATTTCCCTCTAAAAACTCGTGCAGTTCCACTTACCTAAAAATAGAGAAAAAAAAAAACAAAAACAATCAATTAAATCGTCAATGGAAATCAATTTGCTAAATCATTTCAATTTTATTTAATTGTTTACACCAAACGCCAGTAATAGGCACAGTTCCACCAAAAAATCAATCCGTTCAACTCCTCTGCCCGGGGCGAATAAGATAGAAAAAAAAAAAAATTAATAACAACATCCTCGGAGCCGTACATTAATAATGAAAATTTAATTTGCGGTGTGCAAATAGAATTGAACTCTCTTTCTCTATGTGTCTGTGTGTGGGTTTGCGTTGGTTCGGATAATCATTTAACCACTCGACTCGATGAGAGCTAAAACCTAGCCACCAACGCCTAGTATCCTTGCACAACCTGTCTCTCTCTCTCTGTAAGGCTGTTCGGCTGTGAGCTGTTACATCTAAAAAGGGGTTTCTTAGAATGTTTACAGGATAAATATGAATGGTTCTCCTGTCTTCGCAGCATCATCATCATCATCATCTCATCGCCAGACTTTAGGATTTCGAAAATTGGAACGAAACTTTAACATCGTGTACATATGTGTGTGGAGAGTGTACATTCCAAAGGTCTAATTAAACAAACATACACGCAGGAGAGACGCAAGAAAGCAATTTTAGAGAAGCACCAGGCACAACGAGGACGACGACGCGTACAATGGCCCACTTGTGGTCTAAGTGGGTGTGTGGGCGCTGGTGGTACAAGGTACGTGGTCTAAGGGAGTCCTTAAGGGTGGGTTGGGTGTAATGTTTTTTTTTTTTTGTAACCCTTAGTTGGAGAACAACATATTTCTAGAAAGACCGAAAATATCCTTTATGTACTTTCAATTTATTTTATGTTTATTTAGTGTGTGTTTCATTTTCGGCTCAAGGCATATGGTTTGTTATGACGCTGGAGCGGGTAAAATATTGACTTGTTTGCTCGGGCAATAGGTGAAGAAGTTAAAGACGGGATTTTGAGTTGAGGGACGCATTATGGCAGTGATATGGTGATGTGATGAGACAGATGAAGGCGGTGCTATCTTGAAAGGTATTTTCTTTGATGGAATTCATTTGTATCTCCACCGAGTAAGGATTGCCAAAGGCACATGATTGTGCAAACTAGTGAGAAGTCATACGCAGAAAGTTTTTCAAATTAACGACTTTCATGGAACGCATCGGGTCTCCGGACGGAAAGGGACTACATCACCCCGCTACCAAACCGCAACCGGAGATTCTCTCTTACAATTCCTAGCAGAGAGGAAGGGGATGAAGGCAGAGTCCCTTTCGGGAATGAACTGACCATCTTCACCGACGGATCCATGATCGCTGGTACGGATGCCGGTCTCGAAACACACATCGCTTGTTTAGACTTGAGGACAGGTGCAGTGTTTTCCAAGCTGCTGCAGTAAAACAAGCTGCGGATATGATTGTTGAGGGAAATATTTCAGAAAAAATCATCAGCATCTATGTCGACAGCCAAGCAGTCATTGAAGCTTTGCAGTCCACAGCGATAGGATCCAAGCTCGTAAAAATCTGTAAAAAGCGACTGGATGACATCTCAGAGGCCAATACGATGACCCTGTGCTCGATACCTGGCCACACGGATATCTCCGGTAACGAAAAGCGGACGAACTAGCCAGAGAAGGGTCACTTATGAACTCTTCACGGGCCCTCTACCAGTATACCGCTCAGCACACTGCAAAGGGAGATAGACATTGAGGCTAATAAACGCTGGCCAGTCTACGACAACTGCGGAACTAAGTCGCAGGGATATCCGAGTAGTTATTGGCGTTGCGACAGGGCACGGCTAGGATTACCGCGCAACGACTACTGTAGCAGTTGCAGGGACGAAGAGGAAATATAGTCCCTTCGTCACCTCCTTTGTGACTCTCGAGCGCTGGCCACTAAAAGCAGACGTGCTCGTGGCAGCTACTTCTTTTCAGAACGGGACGAGTTAGGTAACATTGAGCTAAGCAAACTGCTGAGATTCATGCATTTATCTGGGAGGTTTAACTTAGCGATCGAAGAGACTGAGACTTAGGTTCCCAGGGTTTTTAAATATTGGGCACAATGGACTCTTAGTGGTCTAAGTGAGCCGTTTATAATCCTGTCAACAAGGGCACCCATTTACCGAGCTCAATAGTGCAAAATGGCGAACTAGTAGATCATGGATATTTGCAACCAGGTCGGTGAATGAAGACGGCGTTCTTGCGGTAACTAGATGGGACTGTATCGTATAGGCAACCTATATTCCTACAAGGAGCTCATTAGAATGAAGTTCGGTTCGCAAATGCAAGCCCGGATATCACAATCGCTTCTTGTATCTCTACTGCACAAAAATACGCGCTGATGAACCTACTAACCACATTCCCTTCGTCACACATAAGTGAAACCACCACAGTAGTCACACCGATCTAAATTAACTTCCAACCAAAAACCCACATTCTCACACCTAAAACCCAACCACAGGACGGAGGACATAAAACACACATACACGTCTCCACAATAAATTTAGATTCATTAGCTCTGCAACATCACCGACTGCATTGCTAACTACAAACGTGCTCCGCAAATCTCTGTTGCACTACCAAGCGCAACGACACACTCCATCAACACACACCCCTTGTATCCGCCCTCTCAGCACCACCCGGCCTTCATCCTTCTTTCTGACATTTCTCAAATTGGACAAAATGTCGTATTGGGATTTTCATTTGGTCAGCAATTAGCCGGAGTTGGTTGCCTTCTCTACACTGCAGTTAAAATATTAACACTCGTCCTCGGGTTTTTGGTCTCTTCTTTCTGTGTGTCCTCCTGAACGTGTGTAACCAAAGGGACGACTACTACCACGTCCACCACGTTCCATCCAAGTACAAAAGTTATAAAATTCTTAGAAACGAAAAACTTTATTCCACCCTTTTACATCCCCCATCCCACCATTGCATCACACAATGCAATTGCACTGCAATTGGCAACTTAAAATGGCGATGGGGTGGGAGCAGGGAAGGTCCTGCTAGAGGGATGTGTTGCTGAAAGCTGTGTGCTTCTAAGTCATAAATATTTAACGGTGGGAAATTTACCGATTGGGGAGGTAATAACATACCTCCCCGCTGGGGTTTGTGTTAAAAATTATTTAATGGTGAAAAATTACAATGAAGGGACGAAGAAGTTAGTCCGGTCCTTCTCTCTCCAAAGTTGTGGCAACGTCCACAGTCGGTGTCGACTTACTATGAAGTCACACTCTTCGGAAAAAGTTGTTCTCGGCGGAGAGAAAGTTCGTTTGTGGACGTTTACGCGAAACTTTCCTTTCGATTTAATTGGGGCGAAGAGTGAAATTGTGTTCTCGATCCTGTGACAGGATATCGGTAGAAGTTGTTGTTCTTTATTTTTTGCCGTCTCTAAATTTTTTATAACCTCGCTTAGGCTGCAAATAATTTACGTCAGGTGTCCTTTTGCTTCTGCATGCGATCAATGCAATTAAATGCACCTTCGAGGGGTTCTATAGGTTCCACATGATCCACACACACAAGTAATTATTATTTTAACTCAGACTATGTCTACACCCAGGAAATATTTCCTCAAACGGCTCTCATTACAATGGAAATCGTCCGGAGCACAAAGGTTTATTTGTCCTGTGTGTGTTATCCTGTTGTCCTTTAGCGTGTGTGCTTATTAATTGAATTGAATATTGAAGGAATTGCACTGCATGTCGGTGTTTCGCTTTGTGAATATTAGATTGGCGCGACTGGTGGTGATAGTTGGTGCCATTTTGTGCAATAAGCTCAAAGGAGAGGCAAAAGGCGGTAGCAAATCCTTGAGGAAGTACTAATAATGGTGAATTAAAAGTTCTTGCGGAACATTTAATTGGTATTTTTCTCGAATGAGGTTGTTGGTAAATTGTTGATTATTTAATTGGGAGCTGAGAGAGGGACGACTAATAGAAGCCATGTAGGCAGAGACTGAAATTACCGGCGCGGCGTTCCCAAGGCGAGGGAGTTTGTTTTCTAAAGTGTATACCTGGAAATACGAAGGAGGAAAGAATTTTCTGATTAATAGTTTATTAAGGGCAATAACATGGGGGGAACCGCTTTCCTTGCTTTCAGGATTTTTTGCTTTGAGTTGTTTTTTTTTTTTTTTTTCATTTAATTGCCACTTGTGAGTTACACAGCTGAGCTTTGGAGAAATTGCAATCGACTACGGGAAATATGGTACGAAGAAGGGATTTTAAATTGGAGCAGTCGTCTACCTTTCAACGCACGGTTTGTTGAAAGGTTTATAAGCCTGATGCTTCAAAGCGTTTGTTGTTAGGAATGCCTAGATGGCACAGGACAATATAGGACTTGCGCTGCATCTTTCTTGAGATTTTTGAAATCATCTCATGCCCATTATGTCTTTTGAGATGAGTCTATGTTCGAACGCTGACTATCCGACAGAGAAAAAGTATCGTGGACAGTGGCAAACAAAGTGAGGTGTATCCTCCCTGACTTCCTCATCAATGCAACCTCTTCACATGGTTGCTTCTAAATAAACGGCTCAGTAAAATGAGCCTTCCGAAAAAATTTAGTTCACTGTTTTCCAGCTCAAATGATGTGGGCGCCGTGGCTCAAGTGGTTAGTGCGTTGGATCGCTGAGCGAGAGGTTCGAATCCTAGAAAACACCAAAAAGCTTTTTAACGGCCCCACCAATTTGCTTTTCGAAAATGGCTCTAAACTGAGGGGTCCTTCCATTAATGTGAGAAAATGATGGCGAAAAGCTAGGCCCTGGACTACATACGGTCTGTTGCGCCAAGTATTGGCGTCTTTAAAATGGTTGAAGGGCCAAGCAGTGCCCCAAGTGTGGCTTAGTAATTTCCGTTTGAAAGACAGTCTCAGGTTTACCTTACGCGAAATGACACTTCACAAGGACGGTAGCATCAGAGCCATCGACTGGTTCCAGGGCCATCCACGACGATGTTATAGTACTAGTTTCCCATCTTAAGCTCTGCCCAAAGCCAGGCTTCATCCGTAGAGGGTGTATCTAAAAGAACGTATGGTAGCCCTCCCGCAAAGTCAACAGAGAAATATCAATGAGGGAACGTTGATCAAAGCACTAGAGCAAAGCCATGCTTGCTATGGCAACTTGGACAGCCTAAAGGAACCGTTCCTTGGAGTTCCACAAAAGAAGGAGCACTAACGATTCTTTAGGCAGGAGTACTCTTATCATCTACGGAGTCTCCACACTTTGCCAAATGGAATTATAAGTGGACAGCGTTTTGAAGGTTTTGATTTTAGAAGCTTACTACACGGGATGACTGTGATATAATAAGCTTTACTGCTGGAGACTATTGGGATACCTTTTGGCACCAATCAATTTTTAAGAGCATTAATTCAAACCGATTTCTGCTGCACCATTCATAGATCACCATCAGCGCCTTGAAGTAGACAATCGCTAGGCGAGAACTGACAGAAAGTACGACCACATCATCCACATATGTAGACCGGCTATCAGAAAAGCTGAAAAGAGTCGACTACTATGCACCGTGAAAATTAAACGCCACCTTATGGGCAGACTCTCCTCACTTTAGTCACAACACACACTCACCCTAAAATCGTCTACTATAACCAGCACGTAATCCCTCTATGTCTACATCTTCCTTAGAATTGCACAAACAGTTGCATGGACTCACAAGAAAAGTAGAGCTGTTATTGTACAACCCTGAGTAACACCATTTTTGATATGAAAACAGGCCTTCACTACACGAGATAAATATCGACTGCAGTATTGCAAAACTTTTCTGAACTTACTCAAAGGACATCTCCACCTCCCCGTCAAAAAAGTTTCAGCTCAACAAGAAAAAAAAATCATAAATTTCTGAACTCCTTCCAAACACGTTTCAATGCAGTAGAAATCCAGCAAAAATCCTTCTTCGACGTACGTACAATACACATTTATAACAATTCATCTCATTTTATCTAAAAAAAAAAGCGGAACTAAAAAATCCTTAGAAGATAATATCTGGGTTACTTTAGAAGAAATCCTTCCATCCAATCCTATTTTTTCCTACTAGGTGTCACATGCACACTTCGTGCCAAGTCCTCAAATGCAATGAGTTGTCACGTAGAGTTTATTGCCCAATAAGCATTGTCCTAAATTTTTCCGGTTCTTGTCTCATATCCTAGAAAAAAAAAAACTGAAACTAAATTTGGCGGACAAGGCGACAGGATGTTTGCCAAAAGAAAAAAAAAAAGATAAAATATTGTACACTCCCGCAAACGCTGTGAAAATTCCCCACCAGAAAAAAAGGATAATAGCTGAGAAATATGCTTTTTTTTTATCCCAAAGTTGGTCTGCATCCTTTTGTTTTCTTTTAGGTAAGACATTCTCTCGCGATAAGGCGGGCAACGGACATATTTGCCGTCTGCTCATGTCATAGATATTCCGACAAATGGATGAATTTTTTTTTTTGCTGTCCTTCTTAGTCGCATCCCGAAAAGTAGGCCAATTATCATCGTTGGCTGTGGGGAAAATGGCAGAATATGGAGTCACAGTGCAACGGAAGGATACTCATGCAGTTGACAGTGGCACAATCACATGTGGCGCATCCCATTTAGGGATCATAAAATATCCGCATAAGTTGCTGGACGACGGCGATGATAATGATGAAGAAAAACTTCTTGGCAGAGGATGAGAATGGTTTTTTTTTGTGAAGGAGGATGGCAGCTAAGCGAGTTCATTTTTATTATTTTCTACACAGTTTGGTGGTGGCTTGGTGTTTGACTTTAAGTTCAAGGCGTGTAAGCAACGGATCAAGGTTAAGCTTGGAAAATAATCTCACGTAGCATAAATCCTGCAACATTTCCTTAAAGAATCTTAAACAAACTTCAGTTTTCTAGGCGCTGCTGTTCTATAGATAATTAGTGACCCTGATAATCAGGCCCCACAGCATATCCTTGCTTGAAACACTTATTAAATAATGAGAATCTCAGCATCAAGAGTAGTAGATGCGACAAAACGACAGCTCTGCATAGCATGCGGTTAGATACTCTAGAAAACCAAAACCCATTCAACCATCCGTCATAGTCCTTAAACTTCCACAGACTATCTCCAATGAACACTGTCTATTTGCTCACACACAAATAATTCTACTTAAGCCACAGACAAATCCAATTTGACTATCTATTTCCACTTTAACAGAGATGCCTGCTTCTCCTCGTCGTCCATGGCCCGCCCTTAAAGAGCTCTGAAATCGTTTCAAAAATCCTTTAAATCAATCATCGTCGTCCTGTGTGTCATGGGATGCGGCGCACCACAGATGAACGAACACAGACAAAACGAATGAATTTTTCATAAATCGAAGTATTTAATTTGAATAATCAATTTCGAATCGTTCCTCGTAAATTCCCCAAAAGCCTATCTACAGTTGAACATTTCAACATCATTGCTTCTCCTCTCCTCTGTTGATATGTGTATCTACGACCAAGAGACCCATCTGTATGTGTGAAAATATTTTGGTATTGTATTGGAATTTTACAATAACAAAAAAAAAAAAAAAAGGACGAGGCGTACATAACTCTGGTTGTTGCTGCATCCTGACACTGAATTCCCCCCCTGCATGTCTTGAGCTTAATTTGAAATTTCAATTGAATTCTGCAGGACACACGAGTAGTACTGTTGCATTAACAACCACTGCGCCACTACACCACCTCCCCTTGGTATTGGTCAATAAATGCAACTGAAGGATCTATGAATTATTTCTCAGAGATGTCTTAGGATGCATCTCAGCCGGTCCTTGCATTCAATATATGTTTTCCCCCCAAAACGTCTATCACCTACCGAGAGACGAGTGGTGTCCACCCGCTTTAGTATCTTGCCCTGGAGACAGTTTAAAGCTGTTTGTAACTCGAGAAATGATTAATAGCTCGGTCCGATGTACACAATTCGAAATCAAAGGCACATAGCAGCAGTGCAGCAACAGCTTCCATTAGGGGAGCGGAAGAGCAAAGGATGATTCTGATGTTGCTGTCCTAAAATGCTAATTAAGGAGGTTTTGCTGTCAATGACAAACGGGCATGTATAGTATAGTCTCGGTCCCGGACCATGTTTAAGCGAATGAATGACTCGCATGTGTGTTTGAATGCCGCCGCCCCATTTCGCATTCCATCCTGACGTTGTTCTGTCGAATGTCTTGGAAGATTTGGCGACATTCCTAATGGCAACCACGTGTGAGACCGCATAGAAAGGCGACACAGTGCTAGCGGCTGTAAGACGCATAGTATGGAACCCTATGGGATGCACCAGGAATTTAATGCCGCTCCGATTTATTATTTGTCTTGTTAGATGGATTTCTTTTGGTTTTTATTTGTTTTCTGTTTCATGCGAGGCTCTGGAATGCGTATTCATTTCTCTATGAGCTGTCATATTTGGTTTATGACGTTTGTGAGACGGGCACATGATATACGACTGTCGCCATGGAGCAATACGCGTCCTCAAAGGGGGAGGATTTGCAAACGAGTAGAGCTGCGAGTTTGAGTAATGGGTTTAATGGTCTTGCACGTATACGGTATACGTGCGTGTTCGCAGTGCGAGAGATATGGAACAGTAAGGAAAGAACGTATTCGGACAGCCGCATAAAGAGATTTAAGCAAAGCATTCTTCGAGGGCACTTATTGAGACCACTTGTTAGGCAAAGGCGGCTTTTCAACCAAAGTTCATCATCATCCTTTACAGCGTGGATTTGCATGGTTAGGTTAGGTTAGGTTGAAGTGGCTGCCAGCTAGGAGTCGCCAACACACTTGTGATACCACGTGGATCATGGAAGAAAGTTTCTCTCTACCCACGCGTTAAAGCCATTTTGAGCTTCTTATGAAGCATAGGAGGCTCTTAATGTCGATATCCATCAGGTAGTGAGGCTTCCTTCTACGGCAGACAGCTGGGCAGAAACAAAGAAGGTGAGGAATAGTTTGCTCCTCTTTTTCATCCATGCAGCTTCTGCAGAAGTACAGCTTTTGTAAAACTACGTAAAGATACGGGTTCCGATGGCATTACATCGGATCCTTTGATATCTGGAGCCAAACCAATGGTAGCCTGAACAATCAGGTATGTCAGAATGAGTGGACTAATCAGCTCTAAATATCTGTCCCGGCAGCATATCCGCCCAAATGGAAGGGACCTACAGTTTGACCATATCCGAAAGGAATTTGTTATAAGCTTTCTCATGAGAGTCCTTAGCCTCGGACGTTTGTCATATATTCACGGGAGGTGGGACCGTGAATACCTTTTTGGTGTTTTTTGGGATTCAAACTTCGAATCTCTCGCTCAGTAGTCCAAGGCACTAACCACTGAGCCCGCTCGAAATACCCTCCTTTAAAAATCAAGACCTAGTGTCTTATGATAGCAACTCGTATGTCCCCATGTAGATGTTACGAAGTAGGCTACAAGCTACAAGTCTCCGACTTTTGCTCCCTGCTAATCCTTATAACTATCCAAAGGAAAAGGTTGATGTGGAAGTGGTGGATACATGCTTTCTCCAGACAAATAAAGAAGCTTCCATGTAAAAAGCCAAGACAACGTACGAGTGAATGCCAATGTCTGGTTAAGGTGCTTGATAGCAAGCTGAGCCTTGAGCCTTTTGGTTGGTTGGTTGAAGTGGTGGTTCAGGGAGAACCCAATTAGCGCTGAAGTGCGCCGTTTTGTTGCCACAAACCTCGTGCGAACCTCCATTGAAAGGAGTGTGGTGATTGGTTATGATTTTAAATTTTTGGTTAAACCCAGCCCGTAGAGTTTAGATAAAGAAAGAGGTCTCCAATCTGTATTTCAGCTATGTACCTCGGTCGAAGATCCTCGAAGAAGGGTTTACCGAAAGTAAACCTTATATCACAGTCCTTGATAAAACTTTCGTTCTTGCAATCTTCTCTGGAAGGGAATCGGGACTGAGAATGATTTACTGAAATTGATCGTGGGTGTTTTGTAATCGGTCGAAGGCGCAACCAGTTCACATGGTATCGTCTCCAGGACCTGGTTTAGCGGTCCAACACCCAGATTCCCTGAGTCGGACTGCGCTGCATATGGCTGTATCCTTAGTGTGTGTCACGGGGGCCACCAAACGATGGCGCCATAAGCAAGAATACGGCGCACAACGGCTGTGTACATCCATCGGGTCATCTTTGGCTTGAGTCCCCATTTTTTGCCGATAGTTTTGTTACAGGCGTAGAAGGCTATATTAGCTTCACCAACCCTCTGTTCTGTGTTAAATTTCCAACTAAGTTTTGGGTCCAGGACCATGCCTAAGTATTTTGCACTAGAACATAGTGAAAGTGGCTGGCCATTTAGAGCCTTTTACTCGGGTGTTGCGGAACCAGCAACGTAAGTGCTAGGTATTCCTCTGAACTCCCTTAACCATTCCAAATTCTGAACGGATTTTGAAATACTCTTTGGTGAATTAGTTGAAATTCAAACCCTAGAGCACTCAGACCTGTCTCCGTTGGAGAAACTGCTGCCTTGTGGTGGTGTTTTGACATTTCTTTCAGCAAAGTCTTGGGGATATAAGCTCTCCCTACGTCAGTCAGTTCATTACCTCGAAGTCTTCCATATTTGAAAAAGTCCAAGAACGGTAAGGAAAAATCCGAAATGTGAGCTAATCGTCGACTAAATGACTTTTTGGCTGACAACTTTTGCATCCCACTGTCTGCGCCTACCCTTCTGCTGTTTCCTTTCAATGGAGTGCTAATAAATTTCCCTGCAAATGAGTCTTTAGAGAATAATTCATTTCAACGCGCCAACAAATTTTATTTTTAGAATTTTTTTTTTCTAGAAAATTTTTATCGAAAAAAAAAATCGAGTTTCCCTCTCCAAAGAACGAAATAAAACCGAAAAAGTTCGGCGCGCCTTCGTTCTCCTTTCGCTGAATGGCGATTGGCGATTCCTTCTAGGAGCAACGTCGTTTCGCAATGTTTCGCATTTTCTAAAACTGTTTTTCAATTAGCTGCCATAATAGCCGATTTGCATAAGAATTCTTCGCATATTAAGCGTTTCACTTGGGCTTGTTCATCGCGCCCACACAAGAACGACAGGTCTATCCTACCCACTACCCAGTCACTGCATAGAAAGACGATTGGTTGGGTAGTTGCTTTGGTCAGAAGCGGATGATGATGATGGGAAAACTCTACAGAACTATGTGGCAGACAATCTTTTTCTATCTCTCCCACCCTGTCACCAGTCGTCCATTCGTTCATCGCTGTTTTTTTTTTTGCCTTTCGTCTGAATTAAGCTGCTGAATGACTAAATTAATAAACGGAAAATTTCCCATTTTAATATTTATGAGAACGGAAAATATTCTCCTTCTTCTGTTTTATTCAAATTTTTGCCTTCTTTTCGTTGGTTTTTGTTAATTTTTTTTTATTTTTTTATTCGCGCTTCTTGTCGTTTAGTTGATTTGTCGTCAGAGCTGGGTTGGCGGCGACGTTTCAAGACCAAAAAGTCAAATTTTGTGTTCGCGTCTCAAGTCGTCGTTATACTCATTGAATGTGGGGTGTTGAAGTGGGTGGGCGGGTGGGGGGGCGGGTTGATTATTTAGCGAGTAGAAAACTTTTTGCGAGCCTGATTGTTTTCCATAAAATAATTTTTTTTTTTTCTTGGGATAAGGAAAGGGATTAGGACAATGACTCTCTGGATTTTCTTAAGATACGTCATGTTTGCTTGCTGAGTTATTTTTGATTCTTTTATTCTGACTGGCAGTGGATAGGGTTGGCTGAAGCTGACTTGTAGTGAAAGGACTGAATTAATAAGATTTTCACAGTTCATTGATATGCTTGAAAGACTTTGAAGGCAAATTTAAGGTTGATTTCGAAGTTGATTTGGGTAAGAACTAGGTTTGCGAAGCTAGAAAGGCGTCGTGACGATATAATGCGACTTCCAATCCAGGCCCCTCACAGCAGCTTTGGAGACAATCTTGAACATACTCTCTATAGGATTAGGGGTGAAGAGATCTGCCGGACTGGCGGCTCTTGGACTCAAAACCTTAGGACATCTCACACAGGGCTATCTGGAAGGCTATCTGGAAGCAAGTACAGACGACCTCTGGACTCGTTAGGCTTTCGAGCGACCTTCTAAGTACGGAATATAAGTTCAATACAAAGTATACAGTTCTATTCCCCAACCGCGAGGAATGGCAGCAGGGTACTGCCGACGGAATAGAGGTGTGGATCACATATCGACGGAGAATCGGGAGCGGGGGTATACTGCCGAACACCGCCTCTCAATCACGCAGCTTATCTGGAACGGTTCAATACTGTCTTTCAGGAAGAGATTTTCACTATACTTATGGACGTGGAACTATTACTTAGTGCCGGAACCCATGGCAATAGCGTTGGCATCTAGTCGGGCAGTCAAGCAGCCCTAATGGTGAGGGAATGCAAGAAACTTAACATCCTGGCAACCTCCTCTCAGGTCAACTCGGTTTGGGTACCTGCCCACTGTAACATACCAGGGAACGAAGCCACGGATGAACTGACGAGGAAGGGGACGGGTAACATGGACACACTCACGGTTAGAACCATAGGAGTAGCCTTGAAAGTTGTTAAAATCGCATATAACAGCACGTTTGCAAAGCCCCACGACAACATGTGGGAAGGATTGCAAGCCTGCAAAGCTGCCAAAGCCATGATTGAGCGCCCCTGCTTCAAGCAAAGAGGGCGCTCGACCTAGGCAGAGGATAACTAAGACGGATGGTAGGACTGTACACCGACCACATCAACTTGAAGAAACAAGTCTACAGACTGGGACTGGTGACTGGTGACACTTGACCGGGTTGCGAGGAAGAGGAAGAAAACCTCGAGCACTTTCTCTGTGAATGCCCTGTAACAGGAAGCTAAGATACAAACACCTGGGAAGACATGTCCTACCCGGGCTGAGTTATCTTAGACGTTACTGTTTCGGAAGAATCCTGGAGCTCGTTTGAAATACGGTGAACCCCATCCGACGCTCCATCCCCAAAGCAAACCATCATTTCCTTCTGCAAATCGTCAGAAAAAGTCTCCAGCTCACGAATCCTTTAGATAAACGGAAGCAGAAGGCATGTCTATCCTGTCGCCGAAGCTTTGTAAAGCGCGATAGGGTTGCCGTGAGGTCCTGCTACGTTATTTCTTTTGAAGGCTTTTATGGTAAAAAAAATTAATCCTAACAAATTCGCAGTTACAGAACTAGTTTCCATCTCATCAACTGTATGTTGCCAGGATGCATCGATCCATTGACTAGGAACAGTTTTTGAGATATCACTCCACTGGACAAGGCACACAAGGAGATATGTATGTACGTGTAATTAAGGACACTATCGTGCTGTGTCGCAGACATTTTGAATCTTTATGAGTCTTGACAATGCAATCAAATTTCTAAGCTCAGGTAGAACTGACGTTTATTACGAATCACTGCCCTTTTTATAGATCCTTATTCAATTCCATAAACTAGTGAAAGCCTTAAAAAAAAAACACACCTAAGGCACACGATTGAATAATTGGAGGAAAACCTCCGACATTCTAAGGAAAAAATGTTATAAGAATCCACCTCCTCCTTTGACCAGAATTTATTTTACTTTCTGCGCCATTCCACTGCATCTAGCATAAAAGTGAAATGACACAACCGGCCGCAGTAGCAGCAGCCGATACAAAAACTTGTCTTCGAATCCGTCAATAACGATCTTCCTCTCAGCAGCCGCATATGTCAACACGAATTGATGATGATGATGATGCTTCTGTCGATCGAATCCATCGATGTTGGAAAACGTGTCGCAATGCTGCTAATGACTACTCCACCAAACGAAATCCTACTCCTACCGCACTACTGCATCCGTATCGTCTTGCATTGCCAGCAAACAATTTGTACAATTAACGTTCCAATGCGCGCACGTATTTTTCAATCATCGATCGGGGGCATCATCACATCTTGTATTCGTCTCACGCGACGACGACGTTGGTTTTGATTAAACGCGCTTCGCCAGTCGACCAGGACCAGGCAAAGAGTCAAGCTTGACTTATAGTCCCCAGCACTTGTGTGTGTTTACCAATACGGCACAGGAAGGAAAAACTTGCCGCCTCGCTTCGCTTGGTATCTCATCGCATCATCATCGTCATCATCATGAATGACTCTGATGTGCGGTTCTCACTAAGCCGCAGTCACCAAACAAAGAGGCACACAACCAACCTTAAGGCGGCAAATACTGATGAGGCTGATCTTACCCAACGACTACCGAGCAGTGACTTTTTGCTCGCGCAATGTCACATGACTATAAATAATGCAAGCGCGTGTTTTTTTCGGGCCCTCTCCTTCGGTCCCGTAATTGGAACACAGATGATTTATGTCGCTACAAATTGATGTGCGCACACATTTAGGAAGTATCTGCGAGTTCATTTCCAAATGACTGCGTGGCGTTGATGAGAATCGAATGTGACACAAACGATCAAAAGGTCAACCGACCAAAAGAAAAACACGAAGTACTCAAAAACGGGGTTTCCAACCCCTTTGGCATCGTTTTTTTCTCGGTTTCCTTGCAGTATTTTACTCGGCCAAATTGTCACACACTTTGAACAACTTCATACGAGTGGACGAGATCGTTCAACCCTTAAATTGAAAGCTGCAGTCCTCGTGGAGGGGCGGTAAAGGACTTAATTTAGCAGCTAGTTTGATAGAATTTGTGTTTCAGTTACGCTTCATGTTTTTTTTTTTTTTGTCATCGTCGCACTGCTGACGAGATGACGATGATAAAAGATTGACACGTGACCGTAGGAAATATTTTTTTTTTTTGCCATCCGAAAAGTGATATGACATTGTTAACGATGCTGAAGATTGTTAACTATCCGTGTGTGTGCTGGCAGGACTCCCGTCCTTGATTAGATTAAACCGTGAAATGACACAAAAAAGCGAAAAACGTACGTGCATTCAATTGGATTTTTGTCCTAATGAGTGCGGTAATCGCAAGGTAGTTAGGCAGTTTTTTGTTTGTTCGGATGCAAGGGAGATGGGATAAGACGTTGGCCAGTGGGAAGCGCAATGATGCGTTTTTAATTGGAAAGTTCCGAAATGTGGGAAAGTCGAGAGGGTTTACAACCCCAATTTGTATTTGGATCATCGCAGTGAACTGAAGCTATTAATGGCACTTTTTATAGCGTAATAGACTCGTATACTCGTAGAAGTGGAACGATTTTATTTGCACGTTAAAGGGTGCGGGTAACCCTCGTTTCGTGTACAGGTTAGAATCGATTTTATGGTTGGTAGAATGTCTACCAAACGAAGCTGCTAACACCTGAGATATTATTTGGGAAAGTAGAGATCTATGGGTAGAGTGCTCACAAGAACCGATCAGAGACCCATCACAGGCTGTGTTGCAGTTTGATTCAGTTAGAGGTCGACTTAGGGGAGAAGTCATGAATTTTTGTCACGTGAGTGAACGATTGATGATCATAACATCAGCATCGACAGACAGTTAGCTTCCAACCAATTTGATCCCATTGCAACCAACGGCAGACACTCTTCAAATGCACGTTTCGAAGTGCAAACCCCGACTGGGGCTTCGAAACGCGAAAATTCAATGACACAACACCAGGAATGGTTGAGGAATCTCAACGTAAAGAGACAACTATTCCAGCGACTGCTGTGCTAGGTTCTGCCTCACCATTTCCCTGAAACCCCGGCTCGATGCCCTTCAAACGTCAAACTATCAAAAAAAAGCTTTCGACTCACAGCTCTGTTTTCCGATGGATGTGACGCTTCTTCTACACATCACCCCCCTTTCAATAAACCCTCCAATCAAACACGATTCCATATAGCGAGCAAACTGCTAAATAAAATAATTCAGGTCCTAAAAAGGTTCCCTGTGGCATGCCACTTGAAATATTCCGGTTAAGTAAAGCCTTTTAATTGAAAAACTGCTATCGCACTACTTCAATTTAAGAAACTCTTACTCTCTTACTCAGCAGATGATAATAAAGCCTTTCCAATACAAACGTCACAAGGACAATTGAAAGGACTAAAAAGGATGACAAAAATCACCAAAGAGAAGAACACAAACCTATTGCTACGCGACACAGAACAAGATCCATTTGCTCTATTGTCCTTTGAAGACATCTGCAAATATACTCGTTGTTCTATTCAGCATTCCAATAGAAAGGACATTGAATCCTTTCAAAAGAAAATAATTAAATTCTTAAAGCAAAGAGAGCGAAGGCTGACCTGACTGTGCCTCTCCATAGCGTTGAACTATTATTTTTTTTTTTTTTTTTTATTATTTCAATTTCGTCTCGTTTTAATCATTTAATTTCCTTCCTATCCTGGGTATCCGTATGCCCAGGACATGCTGTCAATATTTTTTATAATATATTCTGCATTTTCAACTCTATTAACTGCGCATAATAACTTTCCATCCTTCAAAGTGAGAGCAAGAACAAAAAAAAAAAAAACAACAACGAGCGGAAAAATCACAAAAAAAGGATTTTACTATGAAGCAGTTGCATCAGGAAACAGGACCAGGGCAGCAAATTCGTTGTTGACATACGACGCTTTACACTGGCTCTGCGAAAAATGTAGACAGAACAGGATGGTGGAAAAAAAAAGAAGTAAAACTTACTTGTGTACCAAGTAAGAATATTTTCCGGAACAATCCTGTCAACAACAACTACTGCAATCCACGCAGGAAGTTCAAGGAATTTATGACACAAGACTACAGAGAAAGGCACTGCTTCTTGCTTAAACTTCTGCGTGTGCTATGTGACAATTTTTCTACTTCACTTTCTGGTTTCGAAAGAGGACAAAAATTGATTGCAACCCACAACGAAGACATCCTTCCATTTTCTCCTCACCGCTGTTAGGATGTAAGCGACTTTTCCTTTGGTTCAACTTTCCACCTGATGTATTTGCTTCTTGCTGCTGTTTGCCGCTCAGGATCATATTATTGACACCGCTTATTTTCTGATAGCGGAAAATCTGTCTATGACAAGGATACCACCACCAAAGGATATATATATCCGTACTCTCAGAGAGAGAAAACGATACGGAGGCGCACTCTGGATGATGAAGGACATTTCGCACACCACCCACACATGAAATGATGAGCGATTTTCTCTTTTATTTATCATCAATTAGACACGGCGAGCAATCACAATTGTGGGGTTATCCTTGCAATATACTCGTACTGCCAAGAGGATACGGGGAGCGGTCGTAAATGGTTTTAATTTTACAGTCGACTTGATCTCCGGCTTCAATGCCAAATTTGAGGGTGTGGCTGTGAATGATTCAATGATGGTCATGACGATGATGATGATGATGATGATGGCACCAGGCAGAAGGCATGCAGCATCATCATCAGTTGACTGCTTGGTATCCTTGCGATATCCCGGAAGCAAGTCATTTGTGACATTGCTGGTGATTTGCTTCTGCTATGAGTATATATTCTGTTTTTTTTTTGTTCATCCTCTTTGCCCTGTGCGATGATGTGGCATTTTTTCGTATATTTCTTTGCAATTTTGTTCGTCCTTTTTTGCTCTTCGTTGATTCCTGGAACCAATTGAGTGAATGTGTGTAAGCCGGGGTACTGGGCTGGTGGGGTTCTAATATTTTATTAAATGGAATCATTCTTTAGGTCATTTCCTTGGAGAATTTGGTTTTATGTGGTAAAGGAAAATCTCCTTAAGTTGACAGGATTTAAAATGAAAAAAAAAAAAAGAACTGCAAAAGAAATTTGTATAAAGAATATTAGAGCGGAAAATGAGAGAAACAGGAGAGAAATGATGGCTGAGGGAAGGCAGCCATAATTAGATTTTTACTGTGAGTTGCGCATTTTTCATTGCCGGAAATTAATTTCCATGAAAAATTACTCGATTAGTAAATAGGTTCTATTTTCGTGAAAATGTGCTCTGGTCCTGTAGCAATGCCACACAGATGTGATGAGGTTTAGGGATATTCTTAAAGAGCTTAGTTAAGGTGCGCCTTGTAGCAAGGAAATTGAATATTTGCGAAAGATTTACAGTGGAAAAGGTACATAAACGTGTCAGGACACTGCTGTGAAGTCTAACGGCAGTCCGTCGGATGTGTACATCGCTATTTATTTGGGACCCAAACCATTCATACGTAGAAAGCTGAACCAAATAATCGCAAGAGAGCGATATGCGACGTATTACATGCAAATGAACTCCTTTGTATGGGAGGTAGGTTAGGTTAGGTAGGTGGGCTGGCGAGGAGAGAACTACTCCCCGCCACACTCAGGTCAATACTGAGCCATTGTGAAGCCCCTTGGGGAAAAGCTTGTCCCTTGCCCACAGAAACCCAATTCTGACCCTAATTTGCTCCGATACTTACTCTTGCGAGTTTTTGCATACATACCATCCTGAGGATTTGATAAATTTCATTATCCTGTCTGATGCCGTGCTGGCGAGTTTTCTAGGTCCTGGAAAAAGTAACTCCCAAGGAATTTGTTCCTGCTGTGTTGGAGGCCAGGGCAGTGGCATAGGAAGTGGGTTGTGTCCTCAAAAGCTCCCTCGTCACCGCAGCCTCTGCAGAGTTCTTCTTCCGTCAGACGTAGTTTTTCGTGGTAACCCCAACGAGGGTGGAAAGAGATTTCCTGTCTTCCCGTATGGGTCTCTCGGTTCTGCCTTCATCGAAGGACGGTTTCCATGGAGGTCCATCTGGTGTTCGCCTCTTTTATGGCTTTTTTCCGTGCTTCAAGCTTGAGTGTGCAAGGCGGGATGTTCACGAGTGGTTCTGCTGGTCTTGAAACGGCTGCAGAACTAAGAACTATCCTTTGCTGATTCGTCAGCTTTCTCGTTACCTGGAATACCCACATGTCCAGGGACCCAGCCGAGCGATACCTTGTGCTGTGTTCCAAGAACCTAAAGCTCTTCTCGACAGCACTTCACAAGTTTCGATTGGGCATCCCCTACAACGACTTCTGCAAAAGTTGCAGAGACGAAGAGGAAGAAGAATCAATCCCTCTCCTTGTGCACGTGTCCTGCACTGGCTAACATTAGGAAAGCGAGACTAGGCCATTACTATTTCGATGGAGTGGACAGAGTGACCCACTTGACCCTACCCTGTGACAGCACAATGGACCTACTTTGGTCTAAGTGTACCTCATCGAGGGCCACATCAACCAACCAACCAAGCTGGGATTCAAGTCATGTTTCTTAGAAAGAAGTTGGAGCATGAAACGATCCCGGGAAAGCTTGTGGTTTTTCGCAACGAATGTCTCCTTGTCCGAGGAGAACCACTTTGGTGGTTCGTGATCACTGTCCTTTGCTGTATAGAACTTCATGTTAAATCCAATCGAGCGCACTTATAATACAAGCAGACTAATCCATCCCTCGGTGCATCAATTCCTACGCAACCGTTGTAGAAATATTAACAACTCATACCAGCAGACACTCAGGATCATTGCAAGACTGTGAAAATTGTTTTTACTCTAGGAGGACAGCAACTGAGGTACGCAAGAATCTTTATATGGGAACCATGGTTTCCCTCCACAAGGATCATGTAGTGCAGTTGGATATTATCGACCACAACACACGCTACACCAAGGTAAGGCAACCACGTCTGGAACCTATTTCCAATTACCTACAAAAATATTGCAAGGCCCTGACTTAACAAGACATACCTATGTCCTGCCAAAATCAACAGCAACGTAGCACGTGTCCTTATTCTACCACATGCCGATGGCCGTTTAATCAATGTCCTTACAAAATTCAGTCATTTATCGATGAAGTATTTCTTGGCCACAAGCCAACATTTTATCCCATACACACCACCATACAACACACCGCATATGAGCTCCTGACAAATTCCACTTTTCCACATTATTCCTTCGCCGTTACCAACCGCCAATTGCCAACTCGAAGATAAGAAACTGTCGCCCATCGCCTTAGAATACCAAATTAATCTAAACGAAGACAGTAAGATAATCCTCTCTGATCTAAATCTATCTAATTACTTCTTAGACAAATTGTGCGCGCCATGGAAAAGGACTAAGAAGGAAAGAATCCACTGCCACCGCGTTGTCACACACATACCCTCAAGCAGAAGAGTTTAAAAGGGATATAACCCAACCCATTCCAAAGAGGAGCCACCCACGAGTTCACACGAAAACCGGAAGAAGGATTTTAGGATTCATTCCTGCCACCTTACATATCTCAGTACCAGGGGAAGGGGGGAAGGGGGGAAGGGGGGAAAGGGGGGGTAGAGGGGTTAAGACTTCCGTCTAAGGAAAAACTGAGAAATTCATGGGAAATTAATTGTCCTGACAGTTTCATCCTTAAACTCTCTGCATCAGCATCAGCATCACCTCCCACTTGCCTCTGCAGAATATAGAGTCGACACTGTGTAAAAATGAAGTGTCGTCTGTCGTCGTTCGTTACCGTGTCCTTGTACAGTTGTCTTGCCTTCTTCGTTTCGTTTCCAGTGAGTGTTTAATAAATGGAAGCCAAAAGCCTTTTTAAAAATTCAAGTCGTGCGCGCGTTGGCGTCCGGCAACCCGGGGGCCTCCATTGGAGACAATCATCCCAAATACACTGTCGCACATTTTCAAAGGACAACTACGACGACTAGAAAAACTGCAGTCGTTTATAAGAATCAATGGAGAAAATTATCCTCTGCACCTTTGCCAAGGCTATACGACTATAGACTACACAACATGCACACCAAACAAAATTGTATTTTCCTTCAATTTTTCGTCCTTTTTTACACTCCACTGTATCGCATCCCGGCAAGATTTTGTGTGAAAAGCAACTCCAAAGTTTGGTGTGATTTTTCTTTTCGTGCCTTGTCGGTGTTGCTTTTTTCTCGAGTATTATTTTCTTAGTGTCCTTTTTTTTGTGATTTTTCGCAATCAGCCGCACTGCTGCACTTTATGGCCGACACGTACCGTCCGACATTATTATTCGGCACGTCCAATTTAATTGTTTTTCAGTTCTCAATTTTTCGTCCTTTTTTTTTCTCTCTCTAATAAATGTTTTCTTGCAATTTCGAAGACGAGTGCTAAATAAAGTACATCCTTGGATCATCCGTCTGGAAATCCAGGAGGTGCGGAAAGCCTTCGGAATGATTTTTGGGAAGATTGTGAGAAGGACATTGAGAAATGTTTGTATACTGCAGTCACGCAAGAAGGATAACTCATTTGGTATTTGGAGTGTTAGCGAGAACGATTGATTTCGATTGGATGCTCATTGATTAAGGGATTTTTTTTCGTTTGCCTTTTTTTTTTGGCCTTCAGGATCTAACTAGGAGGCTTTTATTAACTTTGTGTTTTATTAGGAATTTATGGGGCGTCCGTTTGAGAGAGAAAATGAACTGTAGGCACAAGAGATGGTGGGGTTGGCGAAATTTAATGCTGTACTGAGAAAATAAATAAAAGGCACAGGACGCGAGTATTGAGAGGTTTAATGCCTTAAGACTGCTTATGGTCTTCTGCTTTTGATAGATGATTTCGTAACAAGTGCGATAAAGTAGATTTTTTTAGTTCTTAAAAGAAGATATCCACAGAGGGCGACGTGTTCAAGAGTGGATAGTTCACTATCCCTCCCGTTGATATATTCATGCCATAAACTGTGCACCTTTTTTCATTCAAAAGCGGGGGTTTCTGGTACTCCCAGAAGGTTCCTGGTACATGCCAATATTTTCTAGGAGAAATCGTATCCTTTACTAGCAGCTGTGACCTATATTTTGAAGAACAGGAAGAAGGAGCAAAATAAGTTTTACATTCTGTTCAAGGCTTGAATGAATTCCAGAATATTTCGAGAATACATGACTGCGAAAGACCAGTTGCACAGTTAAACATCCTGAGTCTTATTTGTAACCCAGGTCGCAATGAAATTATGGAAAAGGATATCAATGATGAAGGGCAACCAATTTTCAGGTGCACTTAGACTCCATCAAATCCATTGTACTACCAGGCAGCAATCCTTTTGTGGTGTAGTAGTTTGGAGAAACTAAGATTTCATTCGTTTCTCTGTTGTGTTTGGTGGCTGCAAACACTGTTCTCCGCAAAGCAAAGCAAACGTATCCTACTCCAAAAGCAAACCAACGACTGTGGGCATTCTCTGAGCCCAAAGTACATAACTAGAGGTTTACCACATGGATCTGTACTAAGACCACTTCTGTGGAACGTGGTGTATGATGGCGTTTTGCGGCTCTTCCTTATACTTGGAAATATCAATTCTACGTTTGGTACACGACATTGCCAACAAGCTGGAAACCTCAGTGCAGATTGGCAAGCAGAATCTGGGATAAAAACCATCAGCAGTGAAAAGAGTTTAAAGCTGTTTTTTCTCCATTTTCTAACATGACTTGAGAGCACATACAAATACTGCTCACTTGTATTACAGCTAATTACGTGGCCCTTTCGGAGTTTATAGCGTTGGGTGCCATACTTTCAACGGATAGACACCAGACCATTTAAAGACCTCAATGTTCTCCTCACACCTAAATATTTTAATGGGCTCGGTGCCAAACTTTGGACGAACTAGAAACCAAGTAGAAATATCCACGCACTTATGCCAGCACCTTAGTTAACAAGAATGGCGCCCAACGTGAAGCAGCTGATGAACTTTACCGGTCCGGAGTCATTTTACAGGCTTGGTCGGCACACGATATGGAAGGAGCTAGAGAAGGAGGAGGATTGCAAAAGAATCAAACTTTGGAAACAAAAAACACCAAAACTGAGACAGGCCAAAGAACTTCTCGGAAATTATAACCGAATGCGGATCCGTACAGGCTTCCTAACGGAGGTCATTGTAGACTTAAGGAACACCTCAGGAAACTGGGTATAGAGCTACGCGGAGACTATAGACTCTGTGGGGATGTTGAAAGAACGCCAGGGCATATTCTTAAAGAATGTGGGGCATTGATCCACGAAAGAAGGAAGCACATGGATGCCTATCAACTATCCGAAGAAAATCTACCATCGCTAGATCCAGTCAAGGTACTCCGGTTCATCAAAGAAATTGAACTGGAGAAGGTGCACTAAGCTCAAGTAGGGGAGCACAATAGATCTATAAGGCCGCAGTGCGCTAAACCGCGGGGCGCAAACCGCTCCATCCACAGCGAACGTGCTGGTGTCATGTTCACCTTCACAAAAGCTGACGCCTCCTTGGCTCTACCCCTCCTATATGATGTGGGTTTTCACAATCAACTCCCTTCAGGCTTAATGACTGTCGAGACGCGATTTATTCAAGTTTACCATCAGATATTCCAACTAACGTCAATGCCAAAAACTCCCTTAAACATAATTTATTTATAAATAAGCGACAGCGTCATAAACTTCACAAAGGACCCAGTACAATGCATCACATTGAAAACAAACTTCGCCTTTATTGTCAAAATCCACCCAACTTCCGTTAACATTTCGAATCCACCCCCATAACAATGGCTAAATTTCGATTTCGCAGCATTCATTACATCAATAATTTTCAATCAAACCCCAACTTGATTGCCCATAAAAGTCAATCACATTACCTTCAGACCTCCTCCGGTACCCACATTAAAAGACGCACGCATACCACGCTACATTCAGTGATTTGCGAAAGTGTAAAACCGGCAGCCATAATAAAAAATTTAAACTCAAAATAAACCTAATCGAGGAGTCAAAGTACCTATGTACTTCAGAATCATATGCAAGCTGGTGAGCAGCGCGGGGGTGCAGAAATACCCGCCGCCGACGACGATGACGACGAGATACAACACAGCGCTACATAATAAAACTTCATAAATTCATAAATAACCCAGCCTGTCCCCGGAGGTGGCAATAATTCACGCAATAAATATTACACACTCAGATACAACCAGGCGTACACACTCATGCGGGTGAAGGAACATTTTCATTTGAGTAGGTTCTGCTGTGCCGTACTTCGCCAGAGTTTTCGGGCGCAAACTTTATTTTTCCATATGCGAGATCCACACACAAAAAAAAAAGGAAGAAAAACGATACAACATCCTTTTAATATTCAACGCATCATGTTCTCTCGATTAAGAGAAAGAGAGCCAGGATGTGGGGGAGGGTGGTACCCACGAGCGCGTGAAACTTTGTGTAATCGAACATTCATAGTGCCTTACGAGAGAACACGTCCTTAAATTTACACTCACGCATGAAATAGATTTTTTATAGACTCTAACCCACTGAGTCTAATTCCTGTCAGAGGAATCTACTCCTGACATCTGAGAGCGACTCGAGTGTTGCCCAGAGGCAGTTCGCTTGCTTGTTATCTGCTCCCCATACCGGATTGGACTCACTGACGCTAACAGACGCGCGCGTTTAATGCTCCTGCTCCCATGTGGAAGTTTGAATGAAAAGCGAGACGCTACGAATTTATTAAGAGCGACGAAAAAAAAAAAACGAAGGAAACAAAGTGTATAGAGAATAATTTGACATTAATTTCATCCCTGGAGGACATCCTATACGTAGGATGATGGCTCAAGTCCCTGGCAATGATAATGATATCATGACCGTTCATATGAGACACCAGGATTAGATATGAATGTCAGGGTTTTTTTTTTTCAAGGATGGGACGCGTCTAAGAATGGAGTGGGGGCAGGCATCTGTTAGTACCTTGTTATCAGACATGCTCCGCACACAATTAAGTCCCAATTTACCCGCTGTCATTGTCTCTATTATCATTCCAAGGAAAACAAATTTAAAAAAAATAAAATTCCAAACCCTTGAAAAGGATCTTCCTCTTTGGCTGTCAAAATTCTCCCATCCCCCCCCTTTTTTTCGAGCAGAGCTCAAGTAAATTCCCTTAATGACATATTTATAAGAAAAATCCAAACACAAGCGAACGTCGACGACAGCAGCAGCAGCACAAAAAAAAAAAATCCTTTTACAAATAAAGGAAGCGAATAAAACATCCTTGCGTACTTAAATCAACACCAGACAATGGGTTACGCATACTTCTAACCCCACCGCGTGGAGAGGATAAAAGAATCCTTCGGTACGCACATGAATATTTGCGAATGTTATCAACACCATACCCCCGCGCTCGAGCTACCATAGATACTTTCTAGAATCATAGACGGCGTGGTACGTGGTGTGGTACGTGGTATGCACGTGTGAATGTTGTCGTTTGGAATCAGTCGCGTGTGTACAAATGAAATTTTTTACACAAACACACAAAGGGTGCGGATACGACCAGGCCTTGTGTAAATAGCTAAAGGTTGCAGCCACCACGCCGCAGTGCTCTGATGATGCAGCCAAATATTGAAATAATGATTTTCAATTAACACGCGTGCACCAGAGAGCTTTGTGACTTTCATGTCAACCCTCAAGGGGATCCCTAAGCCAAAAAAAAAAAGGGTTCACCCGCAAATTATAAAATTTATTTCGTTGTTAACTTGTCGTTAAAAAGTGATTTAACACCGATAGATGGCGCACTCGATAATAATAACCCCCGTTGGCCTAAATTGACATATAATTTGACAGCGGTAATCACTTTGACACATTTCAAAATTACTATACTATCACACATTTACGCCAGAGGGAGCGCTATTAAATTATTTAAATCACAAGTCATGCGACTGGAGGGTCGGGCCTGATAGAGAGATTGGCAAAAGATGGGCCCATAGTTTATATAGGAAGATATAATTACATCGTTAAGTAAAATTATATCTGTCATGTCAAAGTGCCATAAAGTTGCATTGTAGTCTCATATACGAGTGAGAAAAAAAAATGTTTTAACACACAATAGATGGCGTGACTGATACCGCAGAAAGAGAGAGAGAGCGGGCAACAATTATGAATGCAAAGATGAATTCCATTGCCAGAGGGCTGTCATTTTTTGTCGTATTCCTTTGCATTCAAATGTCACTTGAACGTCAAACGAGTGGAGTGACTTTAAGTGGAGAGTCGATAAAATACGATCAAAAACGAGATGACGAATGATGGTGACAATGATAGAGAGACCAATGAAAAATCGTTTTATTTCCGAAAACACCAGAGAGAGAGAGAGAGAGGTATCCGTTCAGGATTTTTTTCTTCCTTGGAGGTTACAGAGGAAGTCCATTTTTTAAACATTTTAACAGGATATTACACACTTGACCTAAATCCAAGGAGTGCCTTCGTTTTTTTTTATCGCTTCTCTTGTCCATTTCAATTTCAAAATAAATGTCAATTCATTTTATTCTCCTTCCTTGGACATGAAGAGCGCACTTCAACGATTCACAATAGAGTTTCAAAATATTCTTAAGATGCATCACATTGGTGGGTGGTGGGGGGTGGCGGTACACACACACACGGACACTATTTTGTGTCAAATGATAAATTTTAAGCAGATTCAATTTGGGGGGCGGGGGGATGATGATGAAGTTGTACATTTTCTTTTTGTTATCATTTGGACGGGTGGGGGGGGGGAGAGGGGGAGGTGTTTTGGAGAAGTCTTCATTTAAAAGTATTTTAATCGATTTAAAGTGCTTTTTCGCTAGACCGGAAATTGCTTTGGGGGTATTTGTGAGAGTTTGAAAATAAATTATGTGACCTACTTCCGAGGATATACACTGGATGGATGTGGGACGTAAACATGGATGCATTGAGCTGGTAGCCATGGGAGAGTGGAAAAAGTTGACCAATATCTTTTTTGAAGGAATTTTCGGAGACACAAAGTTATGAAAGGATCTGCTATTTGTACCAGCACAACGTCACTTGATTTTAGCCAATTTGGAGGGAAAACAACACAACCAAAACACGTTACTAGATTCTGGCCACGCATCCATTCTAAGACAATTCGAATTCTCTCCCGAAAACACCGACTACACCATTCCCCGTCGAAATTTTGAGAAGAACTTCCTAGTCACCATCCCTCTGGGAGGAAGATGCATTTTTAGAAGATGAATCGATTCACTTCTACACCGACGCGACGGCTCAAAATCCAAGGACGGAGTTGGTGGAGGGGTTTTCTCCAAAATTCTTAATCTCAGGCTCTCCTTCCGTCTACCAAACCACTGTAGCGTGTTCCAGGCGGAAATAATGGCGATCAAAGCAGCCCAATCATGGCTTAGGAAAACCGTGATATCTGTCATAGATATCCGCATCTTTTCAAACAGCCAAGCAGCAATCAAATCCCTGGAATCGATCTCTATAAACTCCTTAGTAGCTCTAGACTGCCGTTCGTCTCTTGTGGAGATGGCTGAGCAGTTCAATATTCACCTGTGTTGGGTGCCGGGACAAAGAGACATCCCAGGGAATTGTAACGCTGATGAACTCCCCAAATAGGAACAACTTCACCCATTTAGCCGCAAACTTAAATTCAAGCTGGATGCTGTCGAGAGTACAAATCTTAGGTGGACAAGTGGATCACCATGTCTAGCGACAAAACAGTTTTGACCGATGCTGGATCTAAAACGCTCTAAGAATTGGATTTCTATCAACAGGCTGCATATCGGCGTTATAATAGGTGTCTACAAGGCTAGGCCCCTTTACAAATGACTTCTGCAGAAGCTGTATGGATGAAGAAGAGGAGAAAACTACTCCTCACCTTCTCTGTTTCTGCTCAGCTCTTTCCCATAGGAGGAAGCTTCACTTAGGAGCCCCCTAATACAACGATATAGGCGACCTGATGGATATCGACATTAAGAGCCCCCTCCTCAAAATGGCTTTAACGAGTAGGTGGAGAGAAACTTTCTCCCATGATCCACGTGGTATCACACTGGACCTTCCATTGGTCTAGGTGTGTTGGCGACTCCTAGCTGGCAGCCACTTCAACCCAACCTAACCTAACATCGGTTCACGATTTCCACTAAGAACAGAGCATATAGGCAGCTGCGGGCTTACGAAAAATCGCTGCTTCTTCTACTACCCACTGTCATTGTAAATGGCTTTCAATTTATGTCCACAAAAACCTCCCCCTCTTCAATACCCCCACGAATATCATTCCACCTGCTGCCACCCAAGCTGTGGATAGCCCTCGGAAAAGGCCATAAAAACGTAGATCCCAAGTTTCCAATGTCAACCGCTTATTAAGCACGCTCTGCAATTTGAATTTTCACCTACGCGAGTATTTAATAAACAATCCCGCTTTATTACCTCACCTATTATCTATCCATCTAAATGACAACAAAACCTGTGAATGTTCACAAATCATCATCGTTTAGTTGTGTAGAGTGTGTACAATGTGTAGTAGTCCCACACTAGTCGCCGCCTGCCTTAGTCAGGCTTATAATTATGCCAATTAGAATACACGGAGCACACAGGCAAGGCAGGATTGCAGCTACATGCTCTCCTATTTCAAAGATTGTACACAGATAAACAGCTAATATTATAGATGGACAGTCAAGGATAACAAAACGCTGTACATCATCGTGTAGAGAGTGTCCTGCTCCTGCCACACACATATTGCATTTGGATCAATTTAATGGCATTTAATGTCATGCAATCGTGATGTTAATTGTATGACACACGACGATGTCATGCGAGTGTGTTCAACTTGTGTCCGGGCAATCGCATATCCTGCGGGTAGGACTTTCGTCAAAACAGCCCCAAGGAAGGAGGAGATGACATCATTTTTAAGACAAGATGTGCATTGTTTCGAGAGGGACTGCAATAATAATTAATGGCAGCCTCATAAGGAAACAAAAGCTACCCAACCAACCCACACGAGAAGTGGAGCAGGAATTTGGGATCCCGCTTCACTTTGTGATGCCTAAAATGGATGGCACTGTCCCTACCTACCTTCGCATGACAGGACAATAGAGATTCCTCCCTTCTCGGGAAACATACTCTCCCTCTCGTGGGCTGATGAAAGACCAGCGCGCAGGCCAAAATTCTCAACAATTTCGTGTTCGATGTCAAATGCTGATTATGTTAGTCTCCCCATTGTTCGTTAGGTCGGTCGCCTCGCTCTGGGTGCCTTCATTTATCCTCCTCCTACAGCGCACCGGCGCAGAGTACCTAATAATGGTAATAATAATAAAGTGAGGCACAATCTTCCCACCACCTTTTGTGTGGTGGCCCCTCCTGTCCTGGTTCTCCTGCTCCTCCTCGGTCTACATTGCGAGGTGAACAATAGAGGTAGGCCCACGCAAAAATTGTGCACACACAGTTTCTATGGAAAAACGCACGCGCGGATAAGATGTTCAGCAGCCGGCAGCCGGCAGCCGGTAGTATCTTTTTCCACAGAAGCGATGTCTACATGGTCGTAAGGCAGCGGCGCACATACATAAATTATCGACAGAGTTCACGGGAGCCTCAAAGATGCAATGTGAGCGCCCATCGGGAGCAACATATAAATTAGAAGATGTGAATGTGAGCAGCTCGCACACAGTTGCGGAGGAAACGTTTAAAAGTGCGCACACACAGCAGCGGTTGCAGTACAGTAGTAACTGCCAAGACGTTAAGAAGACGAAGCGAAGTAGCGACAAACAAGGAGAGCCAATAACAATGGTCAATTGTATGCATCCGGTTTTGGAAGAAATTGTTAGACAATTGTGGGCTGACAGTGTTACCAGCTGGACGGATGGAAAATTGCAGACAATTAGGGGATGGCAGGCGACAACCGATATTTAGTTTGAGCCCACACACCCTTGGTGGTGCAGGGAAGATAGGTCCTCTGTGGACTGACTAAAGCGATCTAGGTTGGGTTAGAAAATAATTTATGTTGGTACCTCGAAATATACATTGGAGTCCAGTAGGTTCAAGGAAGGCCCTTAGACAGGAGAGCATGCAACTGCAAAGCATCGGAAGAAGTAAGATACTGAAGAGGCAGTTCGTCAAGGTTTTCAAGAAACACAGTGTGGAACGCATTAAAGGCGATTCATAGTGTAATAGAGACTACACATTGCATACCTTACGCAGGATGGAGATACCGAGCTCTCAAGGTAAGTGGGTATGAGCAGGGTAGGGTAGGTAGGTAGGGGTGGCTGTTTCTTTAATTTGAAACACAATTAGCGCTAGAATGCGCCGTTTAGATACCACAAACCCCATTCATGTGAGACATACTTTACCCATCCTGTCGAGTTCAGGTAGAGGATGAGGGCTCCAATCCTTCTGTCAGATATCTCTCTAAGGTCGTCGAAGAAGGGTTTACCCAGAGTACGTTGTCGTGTTCTCGCCAGGGCCGGACACCGGCAAAGAAAGTGAAGTGAATCTCTGCAGAATGTGTTGTGGGGGATGCCAAGCTTGGCTGCATGGTCTCCTATCTGCCAGTGGCCCATACTTATGGCTACGATTCTGGCAATATCTGGTCTTGATCTGCTTAGTAGCTCATTTGTTTTAGCTGGGATACAACTTTCTTGATACAGTGCAGCTGGAAAGCGTGTTCCAAAATAGGCTAGCCAGCTTTAAGAAGTGATTGTGAAGCCGCTAAGGGCTGCCCCTTGGCTGGCCAGATCGTCTGCCCGGTCGTTTCCCTCATAGTTACTGTGTCCTGGGACCCAGATGAGGGCGATATTTGATTGATCACCCAATTTGCTCAGCTCTTTCCGGCATTGCTCTACCAGTTTTGAGGATGTGATAGCTGAATCAATGGCTTTGATAGCAGCTTGGCTATCAGTGAAGATAACAAGAGCAGGGTATCGGATGAAGTTAGATAAGATTTCCGACAAGAAGGTGCCTATACCATCGCCACTATTTCTCAAGTGGAATCTTAGAAGCTCCCTTAAGCACCTTCTATACGCTGACGTTAATTAACTCGACGTGAATTGCAAGTAGTCAGACGAATCGCTGTAGTTCCGTGTTGTTGTCTAACATCTAGAGGAGTAGCGCAAAGGAGAGCGTGTAGCCGATGAAAAACTGGACGCAGGACTGTCGAAAAAGAATCTGTTCATTAAGGAAATGAATCAAAAGAACTGAGATCCATAAGTGGAGAGTAAATTTAAGTATTGTGAGATCCGTCACATATCGGGTTCTGCCATTAAGAAGGTTTTAAAACTGACTTATATGACAGCCACAGGGTCAATATTATTTGCATCAGCGAATTAAGTAAGGTTAGGTGGGTGCGCTCGTTGAGGAAGGAGCTCTCTTCGGCCAAAGCTAAGTTCATTGTAATACTATTCATCGAATTCATCATTCATTAGGGGGATGTAGATATACCAGCCACTGTGAAATACCCTAGACGATGAACTAGCTGCTGTTCATTAGACTAATACTGCGAGCGGTAATCATTCGTCACCTCTGGGTGTCTCATCTTTGTGTGTCGCGAGGACGAACTCGCCTAAGGTGACGCGAACAAGTAAATGGGACCTTCAACCAAGTTGTAGCGCACAACTGGAGGCAGTTAGCTAAAAACCAGGCTAACTGGAGAGGCTTGTTGGTTGAGGCCCAGATTCACCCCGAACTGTTGCTGCACGTAAGTAAGTTCGTCCTTAACTGGCAACTGAACAAATTCACTGCTAAGGGAAGACCCGATGCAGTAGGTTTACATTTGTAACTCTTATGCAATGATTCTGTTTAAGTGCAAAGTTTCTGTCCTTAGAGGATGACGTACTTCCCCATTAAAATTCGCAGTACATACACCACTTCCTGCTACAAGCACTGCCACTACTTTCAGTGCCGACATCCTCTGAAAGTACATTCCCCTTCAAGACCTACTTTTCGTACCTCCACGCAGTGGAGCCACACTCATTTACCCGGCTATAGACTTCGCCTAAAGTAAACAATTCCCAGTGACAATCACCGCAATAAAGTCAACAATTCAAGTGACAATTCGATGTGCATAATCTACACTTAAATTCTAGATTTACCTGTGTGTGAGAATTAAACCGATGGCCTAGTGTCACGCTACACACCTCAGCCCCTCACCCCCCACCCCCACGCCACCTGATGTACAGGATTGCGTGATACGGACACCTTACACGCCAGTCTCACAGAGCTCACTAGAAGCCGAGCCATGCTATGCTATCGAAGAAGATTTGTCTTTCACTGTGTGCTTCGGGGAAATGTATCTCATTAAAATCCAAATACGAGCCCCAATTGTATCGTTTTATCGGGAACGGTTTTTTCCCGTGTTCCCGTTTAATTGTAGGAGCTTTGATAAATCTTCCACCCTCACATGAACAACACGCAGGTGGTGGCAGTGGTTATAATTAATTAATACATATCGGGACGATGGAATTGGAATCTCACCATGAAATGAGGGTGAACGATTGGGATTTCCGGAGATTGCGGTCGTCTTCCGTCTAATCTAGGAATCCGTCATCTCAAACTGAAGGAATCTGGGTCAAAGGTATCAAGTTTCATGGTAATCCAATGTATCCGATAGCTCAGTGGTCGTGGTCGAGTAGTTTGCGATGTGATGCGTCTACAGGACATGATTGGGTAGTTTGTAAAAATCTATTTTTTGGTAGCCCTCCATTGGTGACTATATACCGACCTATTTAATGGTACACCAAACGAAAGGACGCCCTGTCCTGATGTTGTGCATCCTGAGAGAGAAAATGTTGATGATGGAAACCTTTTAATTTGATTCGAAATGCAAGGATGCGTAGATTGTGTTTTTTGAACAAACAAACTTACACCACGTGTATTATCTACAAACCACCCCTTGTGCATCTGTATAGATACGTGATTGTGAGTGAAGTAGGATTTTCACTCAAATTAAGAGCAGGATTATAGCACTCATCTCGAACACCAGCAACGACGGTATGGGCGGCCTGCTTTCGCCCTAGGAACGGGTTGTCCTGTATCTAAATGCGGATGGGGAGCAGTTCTGCTATAATAAATTCATACAATTTCCACTTTAAGCGCCAGATAAATCCAATTTATTCGCTATTATTAAAGCGCTGCGGCAACTACAATGGTTTTGTCCTGTCGGGACAGGATACGGCTAGGATTCATGCGAATTAGAATGGGACACTGAGGACGTTGTGCAGTGGGAAACAGGGAAAAAAGGAAGAGGAATTCCTTTTTTTTTTGCCGTAATTAGATTTTGTTGTACAGCTCTTGTGGACTGAGCTGCGGTGAAAGATGTGAAGAGGGCTTTGGAGAGGTATCCTTTTGAATGGTGGGAATGGATATTCTTGCGGTGCCTTGGGAGAATCATTTGGTGTTCATAAATTTAGAATGCTATGCAAATTTGGCAGTGCGTCAAAATGCATTAGGATGGAGGTCTTTTGCCGTCGGAGAGAGAGGTTCATGACAGTCACCAAAGTACAACTCGTTTTTGCATAGCGTACCTGATCGTTAACTGAGTCTGGTGGTCTGCAGAAACTGGTCAGCAATACTATTCCCGAAGCTATTCTACTGAAGCACTAGAAAATATGTGCGGTCAGGCTGAAGGCTGATCTACATCTTTCCAAAGACGTTTTCGCAGTACTAGTTGCTAGTCGTGCTAATAACGTGACATAGTCCTGTGCTGCGCCGGCTCAGCTCGAATTTTCATATCAAGTTCGCCATAAAGCATAGCACTAGGGCCACGTGGGCCGGGGGACGACTTTATGGCCGTACTTGGGGTCTAAATCCAAAAAGGATACATTGGATGTATCCAATGTCACGTACCCGCTTACCATCGTCTGGTGGCAGAAAGTTCCTGAATGGACAACGGCAACTACAGGTCGTATGCGTACCTGCCCTACGGCAGCTTTAGAAGCAGTCGTTGGGCTTTCAGCCCTACAAATCTTCATCAGCAAAACAACCGGCATTAGAGCGGACCTGAACCTTACTGTGGCATCGACTGCGTTTCCGCCTCAGCACTGATTATTGATTGGGAACACAAACTCCGTCTGGACCACTAGGAAAATGTCCCAGGGTTGAGACAATTCAAACTACTAACCATGCATTACTCCTACAAGGATATACTAAACCTTTCTCACAGGGCATTGTGGCCTGAGATACCACCTTAACAATCTTAATCTGAGCTCAGACACGGAATGTAGGTTCTGCTCGGAGGAGGAGGAATCATCCGAATACAGTCTCTGCAACTGTCCAGCATTACATTGGTTAAGGAGACGTACGCCAGCGAAACGTACGAAACTTTGCTACTAAGGACATGCCATATACCCTGATGATGGCAGTGGCTGCCACATGGGAAAGGGTTTTTCACATAAAAAAAAATAGTCCTGTGCCGTACATAATATCCGTTCACGACATAACCAACCGCGAATACACAGTCTCGTCTACAACGCACCAACATTGATCGTCTGATTCTTAAAATCGACTCCAAAAAGAGTCCTCAGAGCAGTTGTAGGTTGCGTATGTACATGGTGAGCTCCCAAGACTGCTTGAAATCCGGGGTTGAAGGCACAAAGTTTTACGCAGAAAATGAACCACAATCGTCTGCTGATCGCCAGCTCCTTAAAGTCTGTTTCATAGAATCGATTACGGAGGTTAGCTTTTCGATCTTGGCCTGATACTCTTATGTACGAGGCAGGCAAAGTATCATATCAGTGTCGAGCATGTATCTGCAAAAGATTGACTATCAAGGCTGAATCCTCGAGTTGGACACTAACATCAACAACAACTGATCTCCACGAATTCTTGTTAAGTTCAAGCTTGCGCGTTCCAATTTTAGGTGGTTAAGACTTTTTGATCTACGGTAAGTTGGTGTTTAAAGATCTACCTTCATAGAGCACTTCATTATCAAAACCTTTACTCTGGCAATACCTGAACGCATAAGTGAAATTCCCATCTTTCCATTTATGCCAATGGTCGATGGTGCGCATGCATGTAAAATGCAACATAACTGTCATTGGCCGTAATTAAGGTCCAAAATCGATTGCATCCCATCATCATTTGGGTCCAAAGAAGATGCTAACCGAGTTGCGCACCAGCTCACATGCTATATACACAAGTACCTCTCAACGAAGTTACATCTATAAATGGTCAGAAGCTCTAGTCGTAGATTCCAATTGAGAGGTCGTTGTTGCCACACAACCATTGCTGCTCCGAAAGAATGCATTTGGTTCATATCATTCCCCTTGCACCGCCCCACCGTTGAAAATGGATGATAATCATCGATTTCAGTAGACCTGGAACCTACCTGTGCTCTGACCATATATAGGCTTGATGGCATTTTCCATTCTAGGATGCGCGCACAGAGTAGGCACAGCAGAGAACGTACATTCAGATGATTTGCCGCGGACGACAATGACAATGACAATCGATGGTTGTTCCTTGATATATGTGTACACACCACCGCCGGCGCGGTTCTGGCACAACCGGACTGCAGAACATGTGTTCTGTTTCTCTACGAACTGAGTTATTTCTGGTCGAAACGATCGGAAGAAATGATGACCAATTGTAGAAATGGTCAGAGGAGCCTTTTGTGGTTGTGGTTCTGGTTAAGTGAGAGAGGTCATGGAACCGAATGATGCGAAATTGAGGATTTATTACTTCCTCAAGAGAAACGCGTGTAGCTATGCCGGATGGCAACTATGTAAGGCAGCAAGACCTTGGATTTGAAGTCCAATGCCGCAAGGTTGCGTGCTTAGATCGAAACTTTTCTTAAGGGTGCCTTATAGCCCTTTGACTTGAGGGGTTATTCGATCTATGGGAAGAGGTCTAGTACTGCACGTTTCTTTCGTAAGATCGAGCACCAAAGTTGACTTGAAACTGGATTTCAGATCGACGACAATATTTCGATCTTCATGGAGAAAGGTTACGAATCTCAAGCATTCAACGATCTACCAAATCGAACACCAAAAAGGATCGTCCGTTTGGTTTGCAAAATCATCGCAGGCCTTGAGGCTATTCTCAACCTGCTTCCGCTAGATATCTTCAGGCAGAAACATGGAAGTCAAATGCAATAGAGCATACGACTATCCTTCAGAAGTATATATTGGCCACGTACCTAATAAGGATTACAACACGCCATACACTAGGCGCAATCCAAATGAATACTTGCGTAGGGTCAGTCATCTTCTCCGAATCGCTAGGAATATCGATATCAACACGCTTCCCAGACCACAGCAGCGTCTTCCAAGCGGAGGTCTGGGCAGTGACAACAGCCGCCCGTGAGTCTACAGTAAACGCCAGCGAACGCCAGCGAACGCCTTCGCACAAAATTCTAGGATCACTGATCGCAAGGATAAATAATTTGATGGAAACTTAAGACTCCGAGATCGTGGAAATTCAGTAAGTTTGTCAGATTGAAGTCAGGGGCTAAAAATTCACCCACAAGTCCTTCAGATACAAGGTGGTGAAGGATGTGAAATTCCGTACCTAACCCAATACTAACTCGTGGTCTTATTACGTCTGCTCACGCTGCTTGAGCAATGGTACGGCTTCAAGTATAACAAAGCCTTGCTTATATGAATGTCCCTCGAAATAATGCCCGGACCTCGACTATTAAAAGGGAGTCGTCATGTTCAAAAGGACGAAATCGGATACTTATACATTACTTCACCGGGAGTAGCGAATCTTCTGGGATTCCGTTCAAAATAAGACTTTAATCTATTAGTTAAATAAATTCGCCAATTCTCTCCTTTATTGTCCCTTGCCTCCTGCCATTGCTGGTCGCCGTTTTAAATTATCGCGTTGCCTCCTCGTGTGGCACAATTTATATATTGACAGTAAGAGAGGAGAAAATTCCACCGGGAAATCGATCTGCAACTCCTGTGCAATCATTGAATTTACTATTTTTAGTTCCAATCCCCGGCACGGGGGTGGAGCTTTAGGTAACCCAAACTAACGGAAAACTACTGCATCCCCACCCTCCTGATTAAATTACTCTGAAGGGTTTCATGCGGTAAGAATGCAGACTTGGCATCCTGGTCTCCCCTTAAAAAAAAATAAAATAAAAAGAAAATGTATAGAAACCTTACTCCCTCCTTTAAGGAGTACGTCCTCGTCATTCTCCTTGTCTTGTGGTTCCTTGGATTTCGCCTCCTGACACATACCGACCGAAAAAAAGGTCGAAAACAGAGCAGATTTTCACTTTTTTTTTGTCGTTTTGAAAAAAAAAAACGTTTTTTTCTCTCAATAATTCCATGCGCGCTTCAACTACTTCTCAATACCCTGATGGGGGTGGTATACTGCTCCAAGCCACCCAGCTTATACCTCTCTGTGAAGGGGGGGGGGGGGGGGGGGGGGGGGGGGGGGGGGTTGGTGGTACCATGTTTGGATTGGGATTAGGGATTTTTGTCAATGAAGGTAATTTGCGGAAGATTCAGTCTAGAATTTCAATTAGATTGACAGTCACAGTGGAAGACGTCGTTTTCCTTGTGAAGAGATTGTTGGTTCCCCAAGACAAGGATGTGCCATGGTTTTGCCTTGAATCGAGATGAAACAAAGAAATCTGCGGGTGGAAAATACGCCCGGAATTGCTTCTACCGATGATGGAAGGATCGAGGGAAAAACTTAAAAATTGTTTTAAAGTGACTTGAGTTGGAAGGGATTACATATGGGTGGGTACATGTATGTGTAGACTTAAGACTTAGGATCGTTGTGTGCCGTGGGATTGATGGTTTGATTTAGGAAGTTGAGTTTACCGAACTCAGGGGAGAATGAAGGACGTATTAAGAAAGGATTTATCACATTGCTTCTGTGTTATTGCAGTATGGTTTCGTGAAGTAGATGATTGCTTTTGCAATTTATTGCAGATAATTTGAAGTCTTTTTGAGGTGATTTGCTGGCATAGGGATGAGCAATGCGCTTGAGGAAGGGCGTCAGGTGTATTTAAATTTCTAACGTCGTCAGTGAAGCACTTAAAACGTAGGTCAGGAATCTGTACACGTAGATAGATATCACTGCGAAAGTGGTAAGGATATTTCGGTTACAGTTCGTGGAATATGCTAAGCCGACGTGGGAGGGGCTTATGTAAGAAAATGTGTTCTTTACAGTCTTGTGAAGTGCGATCATGTTAACCACAACGGTGTCGCTTTCACCTTAGGTGTTATGGGCTTTGATGGAATCACTTAGAGCACCACCAGAGGCAAAATTATACTAATTTGCAATTCACTATAATTGAAACCTTTGTGGGAGTATCTGTAACCAATTAGACGAAGCCTGATTGTGGGATTGCCTCCATTTCAAACCCAAAGCAGGTGACTCAAGCAGAAGCTACAAAAAATAAAGTTTCCCCTTCAGTTTCATAAGTATCTGCGAGTAGATAGGTTTATAACCATCCACGGCTGAGAGGCACAGAGCTCATCTTAACACCGGCCTCTGCGATTGGATTGCACTAATGGTTCAACCAAGAGTGATATATTCAACGCAAGGAGATGTAACCATCCGGAGAAGGGTCTGCAGAGGAACTCCCCCAAGGCCGAGTTCTATCTCCTCTTGTTTACCGTAAGATCTTGGTAATACTGAAGGAAAACAGCTTCCACGCAACGGCCTATGCCGACGATGTGGTCATCCTGGAAACCAGTCCTAAGTGAAAGACTCAATCTCGCACTACAACTAGCGGATAAGGGGTGGGAGTGAACCCCTCAAAGACGGAGGTAGTCTTTTTCCCTTCAGACCCCCAAATATCGGTGGTACTGACGCTAAGTCTCTCAAGTTCAGCTCGATACCATGGCGTAATCCTAGATTCCCAACTAAATTGGAAGCATAACCGAAGGATTACCGAACGCATCAAAAGAGCAAGCGCGTAGCTTTCTATTCTTGTAAAAAAGCTGGATATACACGGCGGTTTAAGACCCTTACTCACATATGGTCCACTAGTATGGTGGATGGTACTTGAGAAGCAATACCAGCTTTCAAACCTCACCAAAATCCAGAGGGCAGCGTGTATCGGAGCGGCAATGGAAACCATGCTAAATATCATTCCGTTTGACATATACTGTAGCAGCCTGGCGGCCAAAACCGCGGTAAGACTGAGAAAAGGCCGATTGTGGTCATCGAGCCTTTACGGCCATGCCTCCAATTTGTCTCGATGGGAGATAACCAGTAGACCGATGCTAGCATATGAAAGGAGATTTACTACAAGAATCCCCGACAGAGTGTACTGGAAGAAGCGTAGGACCATGAAAGAGGAGTAGGCTTTCTATGGCGATGGTTCTAAGATGGAGATTGGTACGGCAGCCGGAGTTTATTGCGAAGCCCTAGGAATAAACCACTCCTTTAGAATAAACGACGACTGCAGCGTCCTTCAGGCCAAAGTCATAGCCATCATACAGGCTGCTGAAATTATTCTGATCACCGTCTATATAGACAGCCAGGCAGCCCTTACGGCCCTGAACTCTGCCGTAATCAGGTCGGGGCTTGTGAGATATCTAGAGCCAATGCGGTGCTCGTCTGATCGGTACCAGGGCATATCCATATCGAAGGAAACGAAAGGGCTGACGAGCTTGCTAGGAAAGGGATCGGCGCTGCACTTATCGCGGGCCCTCTCTTTTGTAGTAGACCCTTACTCTATTTCCTTACGAAAGAAGATAGAATGTGAAGCCACCGGTCGAGCAGACAGACGCTGGGTTCATCTGGAAACATGCGCAATGGACAGGGCCTTCAGCAAGAAGAGATCAACCTCTCTGGTAAAACTTAGTCGTTGTTGGACATTGTGCCACTGGCGTTCACGCAGAGCAACTCGGTGTGCTACATAACGACGACTTTTGCAGAAGTTGCAGGGACGAAGAAAAAATCTATTCGTCACCTGCTGTGTGATTGTCCTGCTCTATCCGTTATAAGAATGAGAACTCTCGGAAGTCACTTCTTTTCGGAAGTGGAAGAATAAGGTAATGTAGACCTTACGGACCTCATGGGATTCATATCACTATCGTGGCGGTTCTAACAGCGGACTGTACAACGTTTCCAGGGTTACTGTTGGTCTAAGTGAGCAAGTGACTCTTTATCATCGACCTATCCTAACCTATCCATGGCTGACTTCCAATAGAGTCTAGGTGTGTGCTTACAATAAACTGTAAGCTTCATGCAACTTCCCAAGTAACCCTTAAATTCCTTCAGACCGTTTTAAAGTTGGCATTCAATTAACAACCCACAAGTAGCTACACCATCCTTTTTCTATCCAGGGTCCAGGAAAATCTGCATTCCCACTTAAAATTCACCACCCCTCGCTGACTGTAAAAATTATTATTCTAGTTAAGTAGCTTTTTTTCCCTCTCCTTCGGTTTTTTCCTTCTGAATCCTTATTTAACTTTACTTCCTCCGGTTTTTTTTTTATTATTATTTCCACATTTCCACCTGACCAGTAGCTACAGCAGAAAATATTTCCTCTTAACTATTTCCAGGTGGCGCAGAGGAATAGCCTTCCTCTTACGAAGGATGACGATGGAACGTTCCGCTAAGCTGGATTATCACTTCAGAAATTAATGCTAATTACTTGGTAATATATGGGTCCTGCATATTTTTGCATTAACAACAAAATCGCGTTCCCGTTGCAGTATAGTAATGTTCGCGCATCGCATTACGGGGGCGTTCTACCCCCATCCACCCAATCTCATTCAGTAGCGGGTTAACTTTGTTCGGAAATGTAAATCTAAAATAATTTACGCTTCTTAGGTAATCCATTACCTTTGGTTGGTAGTCCTTGCTTTTTTTTCCCCCTCCTTACGTTCTCATTATTCTTTTGAGAAGGAGTTTGAAAAGAGAAACCGAATAAAACGACCATAAACGGTCGATTACGTCAATCAATTGTTGCTGTTACCTACTCTCTCTTCGAAGAGAAGTATAATTTGTCAACGAATCAATCATAATTACATAGCCATTAAAAAAACGGGACAAAGCGCCATTCAAGAAGGAACACACCATCCACAGCATCCACTGCCGTCATCGTTAGCATCGTTAGCCAGAGAACGATAATGATAATGGCGAGGCGAAATCCCTGCCACACTGCCACAGCGCATAATGACCTCCAATTGAACACAATTGACACAAAAGGCAGCAGGTAAGCTACGGGGCCATAGAATTCACCTCAGCTTGTTAGATGCAGAGGCGGACAAAAGAAACCATCGGCCACCTGACACACCCACTTGGGGCCATCATTAGGCCACCAGATGAGGACCATATACGAGTGTACAGAGAGACCGATTCGAAAAGTGACAAAACAATAATTTCCTATTGAAATTCTTTTGACAGCTAGCTGTCACAATAATGAGGTGGCCGAGGCCTCCACCTTCACCTTTACCGTCATCATCTTCATCGCCATCTTCCACCCCATCGTCTTCTGCATGTGGTAGTTAATGATAGCCCTGTGCTTAGAAATTATGACTGCTGCTGCTGCTGCATAATGGACCGACCACACTACTCCAATTGTTGCTAATTTGAGCAGCGCGATGGATGATGGGTCTTTTGATGGCTCGATGATTGCTTCATCGGGATGCGGTGCAGAGGGAGATACAGCCCAGAAGGCGTGCATATCGAAGGGTAGTTTGCATAGGGTTAGCAATTAAATGCAATGATTCTTGCAAAACGTAAGACTGAAGGCATTAGAAAATGCGGGAGCAATGGCCAAACCTTTTTGCTTTGGTATCTGAAAGATACAGTTATTCTTTTGTGGTTTTTATTGGTTTTGATTGATTGGGCGGGTAAAAGAGAAGTGATGGATAATAATGGAGGAGTTTCGGGCTAAATAGTTCCGTTTTATGGGCTTTTTTTTGGGCTCACAAAGGAGAGGAGATATGACTGGTAATTATGAGCTTTTAAGGAGAGTGTAGCTTGGCAGCTGGGCCATAATTGGCAGAAGGGAGGGAATCCAATTTGTTTTGGTCTGGAAATTTAGTTCTAGGAAACGAACGAGACCTGCCACCGGATTTTCTCTATTTCAGAGCGGTAAGTGGAGATTCTACTTCATCGCGAGATTGGTTCTACATTTGAAAGCTTACCAAGTAATTACGGCCGAGATACATACCTGGAAAGAGAAAGAAAAATTTGGTTAAGCATTTTAAGTAGAAATAGTATTATTTTGTTGGGAGGATACACGACAGCGGAAGGATAGAAATGGACCGAGAAATGCAAGGAATAAATTCAAATTTATATAGCAGAAGGCATGTAAAGCCCATCTTAAAGGCTAAAAGTGTAGACCAAAATCAAGAAATCACGATCTCCACTGACGGCTCGAAGATGGATATAGGTTCGGGGGCAGGCTTCTACTCGGAGGCTTTGCAAAAACAGGAGTCAATCAGACTACCAGCACTGAATTCCTGGCAATAGAAAAGCCCGCTATATGCATAGAAAACAGTTACCTCCCTCCGTCGATACAATCGAATCAAAGGCGGTTAAAAAAATGTCGCGATGCACTGATTAACATAAGACACCATTCGATCAAGCTCTGCTGGGATCGTGGACATAGAAAAATTGAAGGGAACGATGTCTTAGCAAGAAGGGGGTCAGAAATGAACATCAGTACTGCCACCGATTGGTAGATTGTACAACATTATTGACGCCATAATAGAGAAGGAAGCTGACTCTTCTTGGTCACCCAGAGAGGACTGTGCCACTTCTCGTACAAACAAAGAGCTTTTTGGCACTAGACCGATCCTCCATCCGCATGTTAACGAGAGTAATCACAAGACATTCCGCCATCGGAGCTATGCTCGGCAAATGGAACGCAGAGTCCAACGATTTTTGCAGAAGCTGCGGTGACGAGGAGGAAGTGGAATCGATCCAACATCTGCTATATGCCACTGAGCCGCCCTTCAAAAACGGCGCCTACATACTCTAGGATCCAGGTTCTTCGGAATCATCGCAGAGGTAGCAGTAGTCCAGATACCGGATCACCTAGACTTCATAAAAAGCTTTTTCAAGGCCGCGAAATAGATAGGTTACCACGAGCTGCTCCCACGGAAGTTTCGGTCAAATCTCGGCGGGGTGTAGTCCGTATTTTCGTGTTGAGGAGTGCCGCTGAGGGAGTAGTTCTCAGTGCACCACTGATGTAAATACATGCAGATCTTTGCACCTTAGCTGAGTGAGGTGGACAGCCCTATCAAGAGCAGGCCACCATACGATCACGCCATAAAGTAGTATAGGCCTGATAACGGACACGTACCCCTACTTTTTTCCAGGAGTAGAGAGCTACATTGGCTTTCTTGACGCGGTCTACTAGATTGGCTTTCCAGTTCAGTTTTCTGTCCAAAATAAGATCTAGTGAAGGTGAGACTAGTGCCATTTATCTCAGAGAGGAACTTTATATTTCCTCGTGGAGAGCATGTGGTGAGCCTCACGAACTGGTGAGCCGAAGGAGAGCATATTGGAGGATTTCCTTGAGAATATCTGGGTGTTTACCGCAGACAATTTTAGACTTAAGGACTTAAGAACTGGGACTTATATTTAAATTTCAAAAGAGATTTTCGGCTTGCCTGGAGCAAGACACACTGTCACGGACTCACGCTGAACCTGCACATTTGCCGTGAACGACCGTAGTATCTTATTAAAACCGGCATCCGGTCCACGTCCGTAGAGCTACTACTTTCGGAGAACTTGTTAAGACTGACTTCCTTTTGTTTGTGATAGTTATGAGCAAGTGAAAAATTGTTTATAATCCTCGCAAGGATAGTTCTCCATAAACCCCGCGGGCCAGACGCTATTTACATTCATCGTGTTGGCTCTTGAGGCTTTCGCACTAACCACTGTACACCTTCCCATGCTATTTTTGGACCCAATTAAGGATATTTAATTTCCTCATTACAACTGTCTTCAGGAAAAAATTTCCCCGCCACCTAACGATGCGACATGAATAGCGAATCAGTAAATCTCTCCCCTGGGAGATTGGTCATTCGAACCTGGTTCGTCGTCTTCACACCGTATCGTCGCTTCCATTCGACCATTAAACGGGAAGGAAATGCTAAAATTCAAACCAAAGCAAACAGAGTGTGTTGCAAAAAAAAAAAACCAAAGAAGCACCGGGAACTCCTTTGGAATTCACTATACCATCACAGACCGCCCAGATGGTCAGGTGTTAATTTACACTCCCAAGAGATACAAAACCGGCACTAAGCACACAGAAAAAAAATAAAAAATTGCTTGCACATAGGAAAGGACGCAGGTGGGTGGGATATATGGACACACCAAGCGACGAGGGGAATTCCAAGCAATCGATTCGATTAAAGGTGATTAACCATTCCGTAGGTTAAACTTTCAATGCACATATTTGGTGTGTCATCTCTTCCGTTCCGCTTTTGTCTCCGGTGTCCATGTCCGTTAGGGTGTTTGTTGACTTTGGCTGGTTTTTTTCCCGTGCTCCTTCGTCGATCTGGAGATTAATTAAACCGGAAGTCTGTTTGATTGAAAAGCAAAAACGTTACTTGTGCCCTTCGATGGAACACAGGGTGCGCCGCGCGTGCAAAAAAAAAAAGAAAAGAAGCCATCCAAGCAGGCAAGAAGAACGACAGTCGGATGTAGAGGGTGCCCAAGAACATGTTGGTTCACAAATTCAAAGAGACATGTGGATCGTTAATTGTTGCCCCTGTTGTGCTTCCTCAGAGCTGTGTTGCACTTTCTGCCCGCCAAACCGGAATGATAAACATCGAGATACAAATAAAACGACGACGGGCCAAAGAACAACATGCTACCGTGCTTCAGCTCTGTCTCTGCCTTGGCTACTGGTGATGGCACATCTTGGATGTTGGATCTCCTCGGTGTATCGGCAGCACACACAACAACATGTGTGAAACATCTTCACGTTTTGTGTTCCGCTGCTGTGCTATTGCTGTGCGCCGAGTCGAGATACTAATTTCACTTTTAATGGGGGGAAAATGGCTCATTAGTGGAATGAGTGCACTTTCGACAGGAATTAAGTTACAATCAATTGCGGCCGTGACAGTGGGTGGCTGGAGTGGAGGAGATGATGATGATGGCGGTAGAGGTGACAATAAGGAAGGCGGCTGGCTTCAAGCCGGAGTGTATAATGCTGTTGTTGGATGGAAAGTGCTTTGTCGTTTAATTTGTTTGCTTTTAATTAGTGATGAATGTGTCTTCGTCTTGGCGCAGATTCTTTTCTTTTATGTGTGCCCCTGGGGTGGCAGTGTCGTCGTCTTGAGGAAACTGAAAGTGAGACGATGGCAGAAGGTCGTATGAAGAAGTTTGGGGCATCTGAAGGGGTCTAGATACATATACTTTAATGGTTGGTAGAATTTTGTAAATTTCGAGAGGCGGTTAAAGTCATGAAAATTGAAGCGTTTTCATCAACGAGTGATACTTAAACGATCAGTGGAAAAAAATAAATAATATTCGTCCACAAATCCTAACCTCTTCACCACGACAAGGTGAGAGCGCGAGGAGGCTTAAGTACCTTCGGGTATACAGCGAAAGTCCACGTCATCCATCCACCCATCCCACTTTCCACCTCTCCCTCCTCTCCTACTCCCCGGGGCTGGGTTAGTGATGTCAACCGAGAAGCAGACAGGCTGAGGGCCCCTTTTCAAAAATATCTCAGTCAATAAGGCTGTACTCCGGGGAACAGGCAAACAGCCATTTTCAGTGCATGCAGGGCTCTGTGCGGATGGACAGTGTCCTCCCTAGCTTCTCGTGGGATCAATATAGACACAAAAAAAAAATTAAAACTTCTTCTGATAGAGGTATGGACAGACCTTTCTCTGTCTGTCAATCCCCAGCTGAAACTATCCTAAGCGATGGACGCACAAACCGTCCTAAACTAGAAATCATCGGCAGCGACATAGAATCCGTCGATACAGCGAGCTCCGGGGTCTACGGGAGCTGCTCTGACGGGGATGGATAAACTATCCCTAAAAAGAAAACGTCTGACCACCTCTAACAAGAAGAAGCTCAGGCGTCTTCTGGTTGAGGGGATTCCTTATGACAAGGCGTTAGAAAAAGTCCTCAATGAACCATCTTCCAGCGAGGCACCCTTGCCGGTAAAAGTCCTCGATCTATTGGCAACTCACCTGCCGAACCGCATAAGCTCCCCGAGGGTGGCCCAAAGAGGGCCATCGTACAAGCCAGGGCGGCTCATCATCAACTGCGCAGACATCGACACGCAAGACTGGCTAGCTAGCATCTCGCCTTTGGAGAATGCCAAGCTGCGTATGGTTGAAAGAGGTGATCTCCCCAAGCCATGTATGGCTAGAGCATTCTTCCACGGTACCGCGCAATCCACGGACGATGTTCTGCGTTCTCTATGACAGCAGAATAAAATCCTTCCAACCAAAGACTGGAAAGTTCCTCGGAAAGTTTCGAACCTCCAGGGTCTGGCATTGACCATCTCAACGGACAAGTGTTCTGTGAAACTTCTTGAGGATCTGAACTGTCAGCCGTTCTATGACATGAGCCGACTTCAGTTCAGAGTCAAGAAGAATCCTTACGCGAGACCACCAAATATCCGGAAAGATCCATGCAGCAGTGACCAAGTGGCTAAGGTGACTGATCAGTCGCTTCTTGCCGAACCTGCAGCTAAAACTCCAGAAACCTCCGCACCATGCCGGTCGGAGACAACCCTCGACCCTGCACTACGTAAAAATGGAACGGTCAAGTCCGATCCTGTACCAGCTGTTACACCCAAGCCTCAGAAAATGGGCAAAGTGGATAAGACCTCTTTCGCCATCTCTGCCACATCAATAAGGCCTTGTCCGCCACGCAAATCAGCAAGTTTGGGTACCAGACAGACATTGTCTGGCACCACTGCCGGGACCACCAGTTCAATAGACAACTGGGGGCGAATGTCCTTGCAATTAACTTGTATGAGAGGACCAAATGCACCTCCAACTCTGTGGAATATATAATTTTAATATATTCGTAGAGTCCGGCTGCTCTGTCAGGACCTGACTCGCTTCTAGCAAACCTTGACTGCCCATTGGATGCCCGCTAAGAGCAGTTTCTCAGTAAATGAAAAATTTGAATTCTGGGCCAAGGAGTGCATCCCAACAACATCCAATCGGTTTGAACCATTTTATTTTTTTGTGGGGTCATCTCGCACTGCGACCTAATGGTCTATTGTGTCCCCTGATATCGTCTTGGAGACGTTTGTTCCTTCGTTAGAGTTCCCCTCGCATTGTAATTCCCTCGGAATTGCGTTTGAGGGTCATATCATCTAGCTTTCCTCTAGTTTGGAAGCCTGTTAGGATTTGTAGGTTTGAACCATTTTACGAACTCAGCAAAACCCAGTTCAAACACCGCGCAGCGATCTCCTAACTTTTCAAATCCAACAAAACATGATGAACCAAACCAAGGCAGAGCTGCACCATCCAATTTGAATTTTCTTTTTCCAGCTTCCTGGTGAACTTTGGCGGCCTTTTAGTGGATCCTGCCTGTCTCTCTATGTCTCTCTCTGTATGCTCGATGGATTGCCCATTAGTCTCATTCTTCGGAACAGAGAAGTATCGTCTTCGTAGCGAGTCTGAATACTATCCATTCATAATGGAATGAATTGGCTTTCTAGAGTAGAGCTCGTCAACTCCAAAAAAGGAGTAAAAATTCAAATCCGAATTATTCTCAGGCCCCACTGTTCAGAACAGAGCACTCCTTTCATTTTCCCTCCCATTCCTTAGCCCACCATGCGTGACAGAAACTATAAAAACCCACGATACGACCTTTCCATCTGTTAGTTCCTGTGCTCAGCAAAATACTTATTATTAACCCGGAAATGGGTCAGAAACAAACATCTTCAGCAAAGGTTAACCAATGGATCAGAACAGTGATTTCAATTGAGGTAGTCGCCCTCACATTGTGATCCTTCCAAGTCAATCAAAATACCCGAATCCAAATAATCTGCCCGCCATCTGTGAAACGACCTTTTTCTCTCCATAAAATTTTCCACTCAGACCGCAAACGCAAATGAAAAAAAGAAAAAAAAACTGAAGGTGGCAGCGCTTTGATAATTGGAAAGGAATTTATGACCAACTCAGCTCGATTTAGGGACACAATCCACAGACGGCCAGTAGTCTCACACTTACCTCCCACAAAAACTAAGCCAAAATGAAATTGTATAAAAATTAACCACACACGACAAGACCAACCGACCAGGAAACCACCTACTACCACTTTCACTCATACAAACCTAGGCCAGCCAGCCAGCTCGTACACCCACCCACAGGATAGGGTACAGCAAAGATCCTCCTGGTGGCCCCGAAAATCCGTATTGGAAATGATTTATGTGGGTCAGTTGGGAATTTGTGTGTGAGCTCGCATTTGGATCCGAATGATTTATGATTTAGCTCTCTGCCTGTGCCCGTTTGGCATTCCTATTGCTCCTGCTCCTGCTCCGGCTCCTGGACTTGGTTAGATTTCTTTTTGATGCGGTTTACCATGACCCATGCCTCAATACACCCGCTCCGAAATTCGTTATAAATGGTTGAGATGCCGAATCATAGGGGTGTAACCGGGAGTAGGAAAAAAAAAATGCGAAAGCACGATGAATTGAAGGAATCCAAAGGACCTCCATTGGGCATTTTCAACTTTTGCAAAATTTCCACCTTTTTTTTGCGTTCTGCTCTTGCGAAATCCCTTTTTTCGGATTCAGGTCAGATTTGAAAATTCACGATAGGTCTCTATCGCCAATCCCCACGGAGTTGGCAACGTCAGGCGCCACCGGAGTACAGACACGTCAATCGGGATATTTATTACAGTTTTTGTGGTGCGTTTGACACATTTCGCATTTTGGCCGGTGGTGCGGGTCGAGTGTGTGAAGCCTATTTTTATATTTTAATCCTTCGAAGGATGGCGACGAAAAAATTTTACTCTGGGTAGGCTTGCAATCCGGATCGGAAATCAGAGTAGGCCGACTGCCAAATCATTAATCGATTAAAGACCGACTAAACCAGACCAGCAAAAGTTGAAATAATGACGAACGTGAAGTAGGCACTGGGTAATAGTTCATCAGGAATTAGGACATTCTGTGGATATGCTTTTTCTATGTTTTGCTGATAAGATAGCCAGCTCTCTGCATGTGCCAAGGGTTTGATTAATGGATGAAATGGGCAGGATTTCAGTGGCGAAAAAAATGGCAGAACCGAATGAGGGATATTTGTGTGTTTTTGGGTGAGTTTAGCTGGAGCCTTGTGAAATTGATGAACTGAAGGATCGGGAGGAACAATTAATGAATCCGTGGTAATTACCATGTGGAATTAATCAGAATGATTAGTCATCTGCAAGGGGTGAGGACGAAGGCGTTCATGCCATCTCTCAAACATGGACGACTGGGGTCGTCCTCATAGACCGAGTTTTTTTTTTTTGAAAATGTACATAACTTGCGAGAGTGTCTTAAGGAGGAGCCTTTAATGAAAGCGAACGCTAAGATGGCAGACAGAGGGAGAGTTGAACAAACTGTCTTGGGCGTGTGGTTTCGATGCTATCCCATCTGAGAAGCGTTGATCATTTGGGAGTTTCAGATCTCAAAAACTGTCTTGTGATGCCACTGTAGTCAAAAACAAGTCAGAAGCAGCGTGATAATGATAGCTGCCCATTCTCTGTCAACATGTCTATCAATGTCCTAGAGATCCACACTTCAATTTTAGGATCTGCGTCAGGCTTCAGCTTTATTTTTTTTGTAAGCCAAGCTTACAAGCCTTGAAAGTTTACGGGCCGCACTCCCGTTGATATTTATGCAGATAAGGCACTTGCAGATGTGGTGTATCTAAGTACGTAGTAGAATTCAAGTCCCGTTGAAAGCCTTGCTAAGCTCTAAGCAACTTCCAAAAGAGTCCAAGAATAGAAGAACTTTCTGGATTTACCCGCAAGGCTGAGCTCACCGAGGCTCTTCCACAATTGGAACTAATGAGCTCAATCTTTAGGTCGAAAATTCTGAGTTTGATTAGCTCTTAAGCTAGCGAATTTAACGGAGAGCTGAGAGCAACTGAGAGAGTGGTATCGAGGATCCACCAATGATGCGGGCCACATCCCAGTGGACACTTCGAAATTTTTACGCTGATTATTAATTCATTTTAGAAAGTAAGGACACGCCCTTGTCTTTTTAAAGATACGTGCCTTCCACATTATTGTAGCATTTTCTTTCTAGATTATTCGGATTCTGGAATCGTTCTCCTTCTTGAAGACCGTAATAGCTTGCCGCCTGGTTCTCAATGAGATAGCTTCTACGTCTCATGTAGAACTTCAGCATGTACTGCGGGTAGTTTCTGCTGAATACCTAGAACGTATCACAATGGAAATATTTCAGGCTTAAGTGCAGGCAGCCACTGCAACACAACCTCATCTTGCTCTTGATGTGGCGGATTGGGCTTTGAAATTGTGGTTGCTTGAATGAGGAATGTTTTAGTATAGAACACATCACGGAGTCATGGGGTCTTGAAGTGCACTTCACTTTAATTTAAAATTCTTCTAGTGAACAATGCCTTATGGAATTGTATGGGCCTACCGCCTCTAAGACTTAAGCAGAGTTGGACTGTAATAAGATGATCAACTAAGAGGTTTGCTCCCTTTCGCAGCACCAAAATGAACTTTCAATCTAAGGTTTTACGTAAAGGTAAGAAATTGGGCTCCGTGGCTCAAGTGGTTAGTACGTTGGATTGCTAAGCCGGAGGTTCGACGTTCGAATCCCAGAAAACACCAAAAAATTTTCACGGTCCCACCTCTCGTGAATGTCTGAAAAACGTCCGAGGGTAATGACTGTCAAGAGAAAGCTTCTCACTTTGCCTTTCGGATATGGGTCCTCACTGTAGGTCCCTTCCATTTGAGTGGACAAATTTAACACGCACAACATGGATGGTCGCGAGAAGCTAGGCCCTGGACCACATACGGCCTGTTGCGCCAAGTATTTGTATTTTTTTTTGTAAGAAATTTAAGGGAACTAGCGTACATGCGCATCTGCCTTTCAAGTTTCTCGAACCCTCGAAATTTCACACAGGCAGGGTCCTGGGAATTTAGTATAACATTACACTTCACCTCTGGCTCAAAGGGCCAGACGCAAACAAAATTGTAAGACGACAGCCAAATATCTAGTCAGCCTCCCATAAGCTGAAAGTTGTCAAAATCATATCGTCCGAACGATAACTTTCTTTCATGCTTCATGGAGTAGTATCGCACGTCGGACAACCATCCTCGTATGAGATGAGAGCCCATGATCTGCTGCACATCCAGTAAATAAAGGATTTACGATAGATACATGCATGTATCTCCGAAATTTCGTATCCCTCCGTCCTATAACTTCAGTAGCAGTGCTTAGATATCACGCATCATGAACGGTCTGTCTCTACCTTTTCTCTAATTAAGGCTGATGTAATAAATTTTTACCCAACCTATTATCCCAATGCAGTCAAAAAAATTCAGCCCAGGCTACGGGGCTTCCCCATACCCATAGTGACACAGCATGAAAATAAACTTCAAATCCTAGTAACAAGCAACATTCGGGACCGAAAATATTCGGGAACAGATAATAAAAAATAATTAAATTAGACTACAACTTTGCGAATCGTAAAAAAAATTGTTTCCGTGTTTTTTTTTGAAAAATTCCCTCCGACCTCATACCGTGTGCCATCCATTAATTCGTTTTCTAACTCCACTCTACGGCTTTTTCTGTTCCTTTAGTTATTTTTTTTTTTTTATTGAAAAGTTTACGAATTTTCTATTTTTTTCCATCTATCATTGCTAATTTAATTTTTCCACCCCCTCCGCCAACTACCCGACCAAAAGTGTACCTCAACAAAATTTGAATGCGACGAGTGGTTGGAGAAAAAAAAAAAAAATGGAAAATTCCAAAAAACTTTCGCCAAAAAACTTTAATTTGGAAAAAGGACGAGAAAATAAGAATCCAATTGAAAAGTTTTGACTCAGTGCTCAGTGCTGCTGCTGTTGTTGCTGCTGCTCCTGCATGCGACTGCAAAACTAATCAATGGAGGAAATTGATTTTGGAATGAAAAAAGGATCAAAAAAAAAAAAACGGAGGACTACGGGAAAATTTCTCGTTGTCGTTGCATCCAACTACCGCGGAGGTATTTTTTCTAATAGCAACCAACCAGCAAAAAAAAAAAAAAAAAAACTTTCTTGGAGCAAAGACATGTAAGCAATAAGGAGAAAAGGATTCGTGGCACTGACCAATTATGCTGGTAATTTGAGTTAGTCGTCGCCGTGTCTGAGTTTTGTTTTTCGGTCCTTTTTGAATATTTTTTCTTTAAATTTTTACCTCTTTTGTTGCCATCATGGGAACAGAGGAGACAAAAAGGGTTACGAAAAAAAATCTATCCCACCTGCTTGGTTCCTTGTAGGAAGGATAGGAGCAACAGCATAGCAAGCATCACATCACATATCGTATAGCATAATATTTATCCTTGGCTGGGTGTAGGAATGATGATGGGCGGTGGGCGGAGGCAGCGTTCTATGGAAGGTGTCTAAGGATCGTGTGACTTCCTGCCGCAGGCACATCCACACATGCACTGCATAGCTGTTCGCCTGTTATACGGAGAGATGATAGTCGATGGTGTATAACGTATTCCGGACACGAATGGAAATGAAAAGGAATAATTTTTAGCTGCATTTTGTCCGTTTGTACGAGTATGGCATCGTCCTGTTTGGTTTTAGTATCCACCTCCCCCCTTTTCCCCTTTGCAGTCGGGATGGATTGTCCTTTTTTTTTTTTTTTTGTTGCGATTTGGTTGTCATGTGAAGGAGGATATTCTCCTTCAAATGGAACATTTCCATTTGTGTGCGGTATGTGGCCCCTTTTGTGTTCCATTTTGTGCCATTGTCATCGGTTATATCCTCATTGTTGTCCGATTTTTAAAGCGCTCGTTAGTGTGTTTAGAGAATTATTGTGTTTTTTTCTTCGTCCTTTTGTTGTTGTTTTGACTTTTTGTTTGTTATTTTTTTTTACTGTTGCCAATATTCTGGATGATGGAGAGGTTTTTGTACGATTTGAAGAGGATTTGAATTGGATTGGATGTGCATATTATTTTATTTGAATTCTGCAGTTTCTGTGCTTCGATGTGTTTTAAAATGTTTTTAGATTTTAATGAGCTTATAGAGAGGATGGTTTTGGAGTCCTTTTCAGCCTTGGGGAATCACAGCAATAAATGCATAAATCCTGTGATGTGCATAAAATCCTCTCCTAAGCGTGGAATAGTTTTATTTAGATTCAAAACGAGGCGAGTTTATCTGATGTTTCGACTTCAAATCCGCATCGGATTTTAATGCAATCCAAAGCGAAAATACATACTTTTTTCGGGTCCAGTCAGATTCTTTGCCCCGCCCTAATGTCTGCCATTCAATTATCACCCGTCCACTAGTGAAAAAAGTGCACAGCTTCCGTCCACTGTTCACTTTCAGTTGCATGCATATACACCTGCTCTAAGGCAGCCCTAATCCATCCCCACAAAAAGCTGAAAAGCTTGGAAGGTTACCGAGCTCGAAGGACCAACATTTGTACGCTATTCAGTTTTCACCTGAAGTTTACCCATAAACTTTCCAGTAACAAGGCAACCTTATTAATCCGATTACATGAGAATATCCAACTTAATTTGTCCTGTTTTCGGGATAATGACATGAATTTGCAGTAAACCATTTAATTATCCCCCGGACTAGATTAACAGAATAAACTTTTTCTGAACAGTAAAACCCATCGCATCCCATAAAAATTTAATAATTCGAAAAAAACGAACAACCACCACCTTTCAGAATTGTGATCCTTGAAAACTTTTCTTATTCTCCTACAGGATGACGTAAGGGAATTCTGGAACAGGTACACAGATAATCATCAAAATACTCCCCACACCTATCCTTCCAAAAATAAACTCCTCCGCCAACGTCATAACAGTGAAAAATTACACTCTTTTCGAAAATGTTGAACAAAAAAAAAAAAACTTTATCAATAAACATTAGGAATATTTTATTCTTCGGTGTTCCGTTTGTGTATCCTTTTTCCCGTTTATCCAGGGAGGTACAACGGCGTCTGTAAAGGGGGAGCAAGAAAAAAGTCGTCAAACTTTCTGACATAAAAATCACTCATTCGAAATGATAAATATATGTAGCATGGGATAAGGGAACGCCAGCCAACACATGATGCCTTCACCTTGGATCAAGGACACCTTTTCTCAAATCGAAATTAAAGAAAAAAAGTTTTTTTTTTGTTTGTTCTTTCGTCCCCCCTTCTATTGACGCACACTGGTTGTCAGGGTGAATACCCATCCTTTTGGGAAGATTCTAATCAGATTCATGGTGATGTCCTTCGAAACAATATCTAAGGATGGATCTACCTGGAAAAAGATTTCAGAAAAAAAAAACTCAGACCCAGAAAACTTTCAAATTAGAAAGTTGTTCAGTTTTTTTTTTATCCTTGTCGGGATTCTTCCCTTTTTTTCAAGAAAAAGAAAGAAAAAAAAAAAGGCCGACGACCATTCGAAAGGAAATTAAAAATAATTCCAAATTGGAACAGCTGGACAAAGACAGGATGGGGAGAAAAAAAAAATTCCTTTCTTCCACTTGTCCAACAAAAAAAAGAGCATTTCAGCTGTGTGACTCCCGCTGGCAGTTTTAAGCAACTTCCCAACTTTGCAACATCAGTGCTTATTCACTCATTCACTCACGCATACCTAAAGGGTGAGAGTGGAATGTACGTTTTCGTCCTGTTTTATAACAGTTGGTCCACTTTTTTTTTCTCATCTACCGGTAGTACCTCTCTTAAAAATTTAAATGTAAATATTTTAACCATTTGCAGTTTTTTTTAAGCTCTGGCACCAGCGTTGCCACCTGACTGAAATAGAAGGGGGATGGGGTGGTTGTACGCACAATTACCAATTTAGTGCTTCAGGGGGCAGCAAATTCATGAAGACGGAAGGTATAACACTGCAGAAAAGAGAAAGGAAATGCCAAGAAATCCCATCGAAATTAAGTAGAGCAGAGGGGAGTTGTTTTAAAATTCCAAGCGTTTTCGCGGGGTGTTGGAATGCTGTTGTTTTAGAAGCGATGAAGGGGTGGGGTAGCTCTGCCCGTAAGCTGTGTTTGTCGTATTTTTATTATTTGAGTTGGGATGTAAGTTTTAAGAAGGTGAGAGTGGACCTAATTAAGTACAATGTGACTTTTTAAATGGCGGTACTTAATTGAGTGTGATTTCTGGTGGATGTCTTGGAGAAGGAGATTGGTCCTGGTGAGGGTACTTGTTGGTGCAGGGAATTTCATAGCTGAAGTGGCACATTTTTCGATTTTGAGGTAGACTACAGAGACAAGCGGAAACCTTCGGACTTCGAAAACCTGGAAGATTAGAAGTGGAAGCATCAGTAGCAAGGTTGTAAAATTAGAGTTCGATTGAAGTCTGGGAGATCTGCAGTCGACCATATTTCCACTTTGCGAAAAATCGTAGAGAAAACAGCACAAATCGGGATACGCATTGTATCTAGTCTCAGTAGCAAAAAAAAAAAAGGATTTGGCCTACACAGCCTTAAGCCTCATTTTTAGTAGCCATTCATGTTGTGCCACCTACGGTTCCATGCCATGCCTGAAGGGTAAAATTGGAAATTTTCTTATGACAGTCATCCATGGATGTATGTCAGACACTCACAAGAGGTGTAAACGCGAAAACTTTTAAGGATTATCTGGGATTCAAATCTCCTCTTCAATAGTTCAACATACAACCCATCGACAGGCATCATCGGTGTTAAGTGTTTATGCAGGAAACAATCTCAGTGGTCTAGCTATCACACTGGCCACTCCTCGATCCTTGATCTCCTCAACTTCAAACACGAAAATACGGACTACACCCCGCCGCAAATGAGATTTCACCGTAACTTCCGTACGAGCATCGCTGAACGGGATGAATGGGACAACTCCCCCCCAATCGATGGCAGCTCGGTTCATATTTTCACAGATGGCTCTAAGACCGACGGCGGGTTGGAATGTGGTGTTTTCTCCGAAAAGCTCAACCTGAGAATATCGTTCCGCCTCCCTGATCATTGTAGCGTTTCTCAGGCGGAAATCATGGCGATTAAGGAAGCCCTGTCCTGGCTGAAGTATAATGAAGGGATATTACCATTTTCAGTCCCTGGAATCGTGTTCCTTTCGTCGTCTATCTCTTATGGAGACGACAGAGCAGTTCAACATTCATTTATGCTGGGTGCCAGGCCACAGAGACATTCCAGGTAACTCCAGGGTAGACGAACTCGCCAGACAGGGTACTACTCTAAGGATTCTGTCTGATAGGCAATCCCTAGGTGTGCCCATCGCTACATGTAAGCTTCTACTTAAGCTGAACGCTATTAGCAAGACCAACCTCAGATGGGAAAACGGCTCAAAGTGTCACATTTCGAGGCAGTTCTGGGCTAGGCTGGACCATAAACGTAGTGCCGAGTTGGTCACACTAAAGCGACCACAGATCAGCTGCGTTGCCGGAGCTCTCACTGGACACTGTCTACCAGAAGCCTCGGCCTCTTTTCTAACACGACTTCTGCAGGAGGGACGAGAAGGAGGAGGAGGAAAGCATCCTTCACCTCCTATGTAACTGCCCAGCTTTGTCGCATAAAAGAATGCTCCATTTAGGGTCCCTCTTCCTAGAAGACCTTGGCGATCTGGCGTCCTTAGGCATCATGTAAAAAAAGTATTTTTCTTACAGAATGGGCCGCAATGGAGAAGGAGGTCTATTAGTCCATCAGAATCGGATTGGACCAGCCCTCTGGCTAGAATTTACTACTCACAGGAATACTCAAACACGTTTCAGTGTAGCCATCCCTAAGCACATGTAAGCCCCCCATAAACCCCTTAAGCCATCCGGCAAACAATTGCCGCCAATGTTTGTGAATTGCATTTGAGCGAGTAAATTTGTTTTTCTTTTCGGAAAAAAAGAGAAAAATTAATAATTTAAGCCGAATCGTCTGTATTTATATTTCAAAGGAAAACAGTTTTCGTTGCCCCCACCCGATGTCAGATATTTCAATTTCCTTTTCCCTTTCCAGGCTCTTCCAGTTCGCTTTTCATATTTCTTTTTGTAAATTTAATTTCGCTTACAACGTTTCACATGTTTTTGTGGAAAAGGGTCTTCAGCTAACGCTTGTATCCGTTCAAGGATGCCCCGAATGCTGCTGCAGCATAGCGCGTCTTTGCTTATATTACTTACTTAAGGGCGACTCCTTTCCTCTCGGAGAATTTTTAAATACCCTTCGGGCAATGAAATTGTTATTGAATGGCGTTCTGGGTGTATGGGTGTGAGTAGAAAGGTAAACCTTTATGTCACCCTCCTGATAATCGTTGGAGGACCCAAACAAAAGGTATCTCTTCCTCTGTACGCCTGTGTGCAGAACTCCAATTTCTTTGAGCAAACACACTCTCTGAACACACCCAACCGCCGCCAATTTTTCTTCTCTTGTTCCTGTGTGCGGAATTTTTTTTTTTCTTTTTTTTCACGACGAAAGTGAAATTTTTGCCCACACGACGAGCCAACACGTAAACCGTTCTCGTCGTCGTCGTCGTCTGGGCCATTTCCTCGTTGGCACATGCGATGCGAGCATAGGGATTGCCATTCGTGTGGACAATCCTCGTGCATTTATACATATGTACACATTTGATGATTTTGTTATGCAAAAAGGGATTTTTTGCACCTTTTTTATTGGGACGACATTATGCACCTACGCAATGGTTGACTCTGAAATACAGAACGTGTGACATATGCAATGGTTGAGAGGAAGGAGCAGGCGAGGAGGGTTTCTGCTTTTTTGTCTGTTCCTCTAGCACTCAGTATTTTTGTCCCAGCGGATGTTAGCTGCATCTGCATATTTGCATACTTGATTGCAGGAACAGCCACATCAGGCAGCAGCGTTGGCGGTGGCGGCGGCGGCGATGGTGCTGTCGGTGACGGCGACAGCGTTAGGTGTAAATGGCAGTGCATCTGAGTGGGTTGATTGTCTGCCCTTTTGTTCGAAGCCTGGCGTCACTCAATGGAGTTTCGACTGAATTGAGTTACATCGAATCGATTTTAGGTGCTTAAAATAATTCATTTTACTGCGACGAAAAAGGATGGGTTGGACGCACTGCAGAAGACAGATATTTGATTACACCTTTGCTTCGAACGAGGAAGGGTCCTGAAAGGACTTCTCAATGCATTCAAATTATTAGTTGATGGGTGGTTGAGTTTAGTTTTTATGCGTGCACCATGCAGCATATCTTTAAAGAGGGCCAATAGTTTGCTAAGTTTTTCGATCCTTTTGGCTCAAGTTCAATGGCTGAGAGTAGAAGTTTTCCTCCAATTTTTAAGAAATTTATTGGATTGCGACGAAAATGCATATTTTTCTCAAGGAGTACGAAGGATTCATCCTGACAAAAGAGGCCTATCAACTTTTTGAAGGAAATCTACCAACGAACGTCTCGAAATCTTTCCTTCTAACGAATTTCGCTAGTGTTTTTCAAGCAGAGCTTCTCGTGACTCGTGAGGCTGAACATTCTCTCAACACCCAACCGGAATCTTGCTGTCTTCACTGATAGCCAAGCTGCCATCAGAGCCATTGATTCAGCTATCTCATCCTCAAAACTGGTAGAGCAATGCCGGAAAGAGCTGAGCAAATTGGGTGCTCAATCAAATATCTCCCTCATCTGGGTCCCAGGACACAGTAACTATGAGGGAAACGACCGGGCAGACGATCTGGCCAGCCAAGGGGCAGCCCTTAGCGGCTTCACAACCACTTCCTAAAGCTGGCCAACCTAGGTTGGAACACGCTTTCCAGCTGCGCTATTTCAAGAAAGTCGTGGCCCAGCTATAGCAAACTTAAAACAAACGAACTACTAGGCAGATCAAGACCAGATATTACCAGAATCGTAGCTATAAGCACGGGCCACTAACTGGTAGGAGACCATTCAGCCAAGCATCCCCCACAACACATTCTGTAGAGATTCACTTCACTTTCTTTGCCGGTGTCCGGACCTGGCGAGATTTCGACAACATACTCTAGATAAACCCTTCTTCGACGACCTGAGAGAGATATCTGACAGAAGGATTGTGCCCTCATCCTCGTCAGGATGGGTGCAGTACATGGGTTTTGTGGTATCAAATTAAGAAAACAGCCACCTCTGCCTACCTACCCCTACAAACGATAAATATACCTCAGTTCATCAAGGTAGTTCGACCAGAAGTACCCCAGTCAAGTACCTATTTGATCGACTCCAGCTTCTCGAAGGAGAACGTCGTCCTGGCACCCCTTCGACTTATCTTTGTCGTTCTACCCAGCCATTCTTACCACGAGACACAAGAAACCGCACAACGCATGCTATTGCTCTTATTAGATCGAAATACTGTTCAGTTGAAGGATTGCATGTGTACTTCTTATCGAGACTAAGGTCTTGAAATCGGCAGAGTTTGACATTTGACTGCTCGTGGTCTAACCATTCGTGCCAAACTCCTAGAAGGCTTAGCCGAATAGTGTCCTAATCCGTTTGCTGGTGTAATAATTCTGAGACCCCTAGGATCTGGCTGGTTAAGCGATTAAAATTATTTTATGATGTGTGGTTTCCAGCCTCGATTGATTCCAAATCCGGCACATCACGAATAGGAACCATTGCATCCCTATTCCATCCATCAACACAACCGTTCTGCCCAATTTGACGATCAAAGCCAGCAAATCGCCTTGCACTACTCCACCCATTTGTTCCTGTGCCAATTTCTTGTTCAACACGCCATCACATGTGGAGATGACAACCTCCGACTAGCGTCAGAGTCTAAATTTTATTGCGCACATAATTTTAGCCACCAACATCGCACAGCAAACGGCAGATACTTGTGCTTTGTAAATGTTTTTACGACCAAAGCAACACAACACCTAACTGACAGATAGCAATATCCGTCATGCCACCATGAAAGCGACAACAAGATGACACAGTCGACGAAGACCATCTCCAACTCGAAGAATGCAAATTGCATCTCCATGTGCTTTCGATTTAAAATTGCCACCCAAATGCCACACATGCCATTACAGGAGCTCAGCCCTCCCTGTGTAGTGCGCATATGACTCAATCAGCAACTCGAATAATTAATTACGGGATGGTTGCGCACTAAACCTGGTAATTGAATTATTTCCCTGCAATTGATTCAATCAGAATCAAGCCAAATGACCATCACGCATATGTCCGACCCGACCACCTGTACACACGCAGGACCACAGCAGGACCGGTCCCACAAATCACAAAGCAGCTAACACACAAGAAATTTTTTTTTTTTTTTTTTTGAAAAACAAGCCTTTTGCGTGCAGCGAATTATACAAACAATCATTCAGCGGGACACAATGCAGATCCTGGGGGCCAGTTACAAACTTACAGCACTTGCCTTCGACAACAAGAAGCAGGAGAAAAACCCCGAAACACACAATAATTGGACTAATTACAGTTTTAACAACTTTTACTGGTATACGCTGCGTTATGCGCAGTCTGTGCGGTAGGTAGGTACACGCTGTTGCAACAACTGCGCTGCGAATAAAGTCGTTATTCGCCACAAAAGCACTTAAACGGTTCAGGAAAAAATACTTTGACTTGGTACAGAACTTCAAAATCCTCCCTCGCTCCCCCCACCACCGCTTTGTGGCGCTGCTCTGCGCTGGCAGGAGCGCTCAATTTTTTGTATTTAGTAGCACGGCTATGTGCCATACTTGCCGAGGGACGACGACGGTGATGTGGAGTGAAAGCCAACTACTGGAAGTTGGCAGGAGCAAAGCGTTTGTGGCCGTGATATGGATGAATTGCCAAAGGTACGGGTTAAGTGGTCGGGTGGGTGACGGTTCCTGGAGGGAGGGGGCCGCGCGAAACAAATCAACACGAGAACTTTATTAACGTCAAACTTAATTTTTTTTTCCATTGCCTTTAACAACCCCCGCCAGTGATGTTGAAAGTAAGTAAATAAAAACAAAGGAAATCTACGAAGCTAAAGGCGGTACCAGACCGCCGAGTAGTTTGAGAGGAACTGTGAATTATTGGAGCCACATTTTCCCCTTCTCTCTACGTGGCAATCAAACGGAATTTGTGCAGAAAACTATGAGAAAAAATCTCTAATTAGAGGGAGAGAATGTCCTGGAACATATTTGTGTGGTTAGTGCGCACAGGCTAGGAGGGAAGCCTTAGGGTTTGTAGCAAAAAGTTGATACATTGTAGCTGAATAATTGGGTTTACCCTGCGAGTCCTTAATCCGCAGAAGTTTGTGTTTTTTTTTTTTTTTGCTTTCTTTTGTGGATTTGCTAAGAATGGAGAAGTCAGTAGAGCAGAAATTATAGCCCTTCTTGAGGGCTTCAACGGAAGTTTTATTTTCTTCTCTTGGATTTTAAAGTTTGGCAAATAAATTGCTTTACCAAAGGAAACTTGTAGTTGCTTTCGAGATCACTTGGTCTATGAAAGGAAAATAATTATGTCGAGGCTCACTTACTCCTGAGCCAAGAAACTAGAGGGGTAGTTGGTCTGCCCACCTGAATACCCCGTAGTCTACTAGTGCGCTAAGGCGCTCACTAACTTAGGCCTCTTTAAGAGAAGCAGTGTCTCTGAGACTGCCAAATGCAGTGTCTTCCAACCAGAAGTTCTAGCTACTAGAGATGAAATCAATATCCGATAAGGATATTGCCGTTTATATCGATAGTCAGGCTGCACTCAAAGCAATAGAGTCGAATATCTTAAGATCTGAATTAGTCAGGAACTGCCGCGTAAAACTATGCTGGGTGCCAGATCACTGCGGTATAAAAGGGAATGAACTTGCTGATGAATTGGCAAGGTATGGATGAGAATTGCCAATAGGCAAAGCCGTGGATATTGAACCACCTTTGTGAAAAGTTAAGGCTTCGCAAAACAGCCAACCAAAGATGGTCAAATATAGCAGCTCACAGGGTATCCAAAGCCAGAATTCGACCGTAAAAGAACTAGGGAAACTCTTAATCTAAACAGAATTCAGCTAAGAACAGCAGGAGGAATCTTGTCCGGGCACTGCCTCCTGGGGAAGCACGCCAGGAGACTGGGCCTGACAGACGCGGATGTATGTAGGTACTGTAACGACATATACGCCGAAGAGGACACTGTGTGAGTTCCAGGGAATAGCTCGAAATCGTAGGTAACTACTTTTTCAGTAACCTAGAAGAGGTAGGTCTCATCAACCAAGACAGGGTACTTCGATTCTGTAGGGAAATCAAGTGTTTCAGGGAAAGTGCTTAGGTTTCCATTTGCTTTTTATGGAGGTTCCCCAGGGATCGGCGATGGCCCACTCCACGACTCCACGAGTCTACCCGCATACATATGCTACACAGCTACAGATCTTTACAATTGGACTAGACTTGACAATGCTTCAATTTAGTCGCAGAGGCGTACGAGTCTTCTTTGCAATCTCTACTAGACCGTACTCCATTACTATTCATGTGAAGCATCTCGGAACTGTGCTCAGTAGTAGCTGTTTTGCGAACGTTTTGAGCTAGCCAACACCCAAGCTAGACTCTTGAGAGTTGCTTCTTTAACGAAATCGGCAAATTGTCGAAACGATGAACGTCCTGCGATTTATATGTATCTCTGTCTGCATCACCACATGACTACCGGACCACTGTAGTGTATTTCAAGCAGAAGTCACAGCAGTCCCTGAAGCCTCGTCCTGGCTTTCAGTTAACTCGATAGAGTGTAGCGCTACTCTTTTCTACATTGACAGTCAAGCTGCGATAAAAGCATTGGAATCGCCATTAATTCGATTGAAGTTGGTAAAGCAATGTCAGATGTGACATATTCCTAAGCTAAGTACCAGGCCACACAGATATTCCAGGCAATTGCTAAGCGGACGAGCTAGCTAAGGAAGGTGCCACCTGTCATGGCCTATTAAATCGCAGCCATTAGTTTGGCAAACATTAGGTGGAAGAATATCAGTCTCTCTTCCAAACAAATCTTAGGAAGATAGCTGGAGCCCTCACGGGACATTGTCTGGTAGAAGACTTGGTGCTCCCTTCAACGATTTCTGTAGAAGTTGTAGAGACGAGGAAGAGGAGGAAACCATGACACATCTTCTGTGTACCTGTCCTACCCTATCGGCTCTAAGAAGGAAAACCCTAGGGGAGTACTTCTTCGAAGACCCTAACGATTTAGCTAGACTCGACTTAAGCAAAATAAAAAGCTTGGTCTCCGGGTCAAACTAGTTTTATGCCGAAATCCATTGCCCTGCCTCCTGTCCCACTCTCCTGGGAAGTCACCATGTTACCATGTAGGTCCCCGCTGCTGGTAGTCTGGACTTTCTTAGTGGTAGCACAACGGACCGTCATTGGTCTAAGTGTGTCCCTGCTGAGCGGGGACGGCCACCCAACCCAATTCAACCAACCATCGGTGTGGCTCTAATGGACCGGTTTCTAGGTCCACGATGATCCTTACAGAGCACCTCAACGCACGTAATCTAATTCTGTTGGGATCCAAGATTGGGCAGAAAAAATTATGCATCCTTCACTCGATTTCGAGTATTATAGCCTCACACGCTTCTACCTCCTAACTTAACGAAGCCTCCTGATTCAAAGGACACCCTACTTCAAGTCTCTGTTTCGAATTTCCTGAACTTTTCTTGCGACAGATCCTTTCCACACAAACACATTTACAGAGCCGTCGGTCATTTAAATTGATGTACTCCTGCTGGCCGTCCTAAGTAGATGTTATGCCGTAACAATAGTGCGGCCTTCTGCCATTCAAGTCCTTTGGATAATGCACTTTATTCCAAACCAAACCCGCGGGTAGACTTCTCTCTAAAAACTTTCCAAACACCAGCAGCGACAGCAGTGAGCAATGAAAAACGAAGAAGTTTCATTTCTTGTAATTCATTCGACAAAGGATGCGATGGCAGGTGCAAGGATTCTACGAAACGCCAGCGCTACAAGTAAAAATTATTGCGCGGTGAATATAGCGCAAAAAGCGCCGTTAGGTAATTCGATAAAGCGTAAAATTTTGCGCTCAACTCAAATAATTTATACGAAACAGGAGGGGGTAGGTGGTGGCATTACTTTGGGGGCGGCGATGTCAGTGTATCGGGCAAGGAGGAGGAGTAACCAGGTTTGTAAGATGGAAAACTTTTGTGCAAAGTAGATTTTATCGTAGTTTTCTGCAGACTGCAGCACAAGTTGATAATTTATTTCTATGTGCTTCGCTGTTGCTCTCCGCATAGTCCTACCACGCCTCCTTATTCCACTTAGCTTTCTGTACTTTCTGCTGTTTCGGGTGGATTGTGTTTTTCTGTCCGCGACATTTCCACCTGATTTACCTATTTTGTCTCTCAATTTACCTCGTTTCTACGGTTAGATAGGTGAAATGAAAGTTTTTTTTTTATTTCGTTGTGTGTGTTGTTGTTGATTGGTGTGGTGGAAGGATGAGAAGGAGATTACTTGCGCTATTGCAGCACGCAAAGATGTAATGGTAGACAGCAAATCTGACAATGGCGTCCAGTGAATTCTGCGGAAATTGCGGCTTACGTCGCACGCAGATTGTGGCCATGTGGGTCGGGTTACATTGGGAAGTGGGATAATTTAATTAGATGGAAGGATAGGCGAGGGGGTCAACGGATTACAGAGAATCAGTTGCCACTAAGTCAGGGATTTATTGGTTTTCTAGTCAATCTTTGTGAGCAACGCTTCCTCGTTGTGAGCTGGTTAACAGATTAATAGGTTAGTGGGTATCAATTCGTGAACAGAGGGCGTGTTTCAATCTGCATTTGTCAGAAAAATAATGCACCGTTCAGATGTGACCTCAAAATAGCGATCTTACCCAACAAAATATGAGAATTTCGGTCGATTTAAGTAAAAAAAAAAACCTTCAAAACGTTCACCCAATCATCTTTGGACCGCAATCGTTTAAGGTCGTTGGACGAATAGGAGGTAATCGTCGACACCCGTAGAAATTAAGACATTCACGGTCTTCTTTGAACCTGCGACCTCGAGAAGGATGCACCATGTACCAGTGCTTTCTACGACATCACCGCAAAACTTCTGGAGCCGATCTATTGCCAGTAGGGGTATCCTTGGAAGCTTACTTTGACGTCTAGTTTTTCGAATAAATAGTTGAAGCCAGGTCTTTCTGTAGTACTATGTACGATGAAACCGTCTGCCTGGCAAGGTTTGGGCCAAGCAAAATCTGGTTCACTGTCGTCTGCAAAGACACTCGTTACCGCCCGCGCAAAAGCGTCTAGTGGGAAGCTATCAAGTGCCTAAATTTCAAGAAAACCTAGATTGAGGTTGAGAGGAAAAAAGAGCTCGCAGAGTGGTGTTCAAAGAAACACCAACGCCCTGGCAACCACCGACAGGAAGCGAGTCAAGTTCGGTGGGCAACTTCACGAATTTAGTCAAGAAAAACTTGCAGATGGATGTTGTAGGCGAAAAATTCGTTCTCTCCCAAGGGCTCTACTAAGCCCACTTAACACTTCTTATATGCGTCCGTAGAGAGGCTGTGGCGATAAGGACTTGGACGGGAGCAAAGAGACGGCCCTCGTAGAATATTGCTTTAACACAGTCTCCAAAATTTAACGTAAAATTCATGCGGAACTCAGGATGGATCAGGGAAGTACAAACGTAACTTCTTAACCGAAATCTCACATTTTTCCCTTCCCTTCTATGGAGGTCTGCGACAGCTAGGGAACGCTTTAAGTTCTTAAAGAGTGAAGGCTGTACTGTATGCTGGCGGTGCATACCAACAACTTAAGTCAATTTGTGATATCGAAAAATTTCTCTATAATACCACAGAGTATGTCCTTGAAGTTACCTCAGGCTGTGAATACAATGTTACAGATCAAGCCGCCCGAGGTGTCCACCCACTGCAAAGCTCTACTGTAAGTTAGTGCGCTTCATTGTACAGCGAATTGTACGTCAACCAAATGGCCCCCAAGTTTTCGTTGGGTTAGTTTTCGATTACGGATCAGCGAAACACAAATGATGTTGCCCCTAAGGTCTCCAGTTGTTCTTGATTGAGTGGCGTAGATGAGAGTCTTAACGTAATCCCACACGTAGAAGCCCAAAGGCTTTAAATCCCGTGATGTTCTCGCGTTGCAAAACGATTGAACTTTGGAAATTCTCCGCTAATGAGTTCCACTTACCTTGTGGCGTAGCGTAGTTCTATTGGAAAAGTATGTTGCCAGGGACCATAAAGAGCAAACAGATTCGCCTTTGAAGATTAGCGTCCTCTCTGTGGATCAAAATCCACACCACACAGTAGGTCTCCCTGGATGCAGTTGACGCTCTAGGCTATATCGTTGGGACTAGTTTCAAGGTATTCAACCCAAAATGCACTCCGTTGCTGGAGATAATTTATCTACCGAAATTGGTGCCAAAGTCTTACTGCTCTTGAGTGGAGTAGATTTCTTAAGTACGGGTTCCCTAAAGCCGAGTTTCTCTCATGTTGTTCCAAACGAGCGGTCGGATGTCGAATTGTCTTAGCATCTGGAGCCGCATCTGGAGCTGGTATTTTCTCCAGATTCGTACAAGGTCAACTCAAAAGATTTAAGGTGGTGTGTACAGCTCCACGGGGAATCTCCAACTAGACTTGTCCACGCCATTTTTTGCGTCTGTATTAAAGTCCACCCACATGTATGCTCATCCTTTACTCATTTTTCGTCCAATACAGGGAGTGCCAACTACGATTCAGACTTAGGTTGCTGGGTTGATGAGGGGAGAAGCTCGACTCATCCCCCTTAGGTTCTTGTGGACCCATTGTGATACCGATTCAGACCTACCACTTCGCGGGCTTTGGCTGTGAAATCAAAACACGTCGGGCGATGGCACATTGTACCTTAAGAATTGTCCTCAGAGAGCTGTTATAGACCTGAAATTCATATCCACCAATCGGGCGTGAAATTAAGTTTAATAATGGCCACCTCCTTCCCGCAGATTTTCCTCATAACGTCGACTTTGAAGTCACGGTACAGACATTGCTTCCAAGTCATTAGACTCCGTTCCAATTAGAGTCGAATTTTTCAAAAAAGAAAAAAAAACAACCCCACCTCTGCGAATCCTTTTCAGTTTGTCCTCTCGCTAAATTGCATATACTCGTACTTTCGCCCCACTTCGAAGAGGGTTACTGCAATCCATTCACGAAGAATGTAAGTATCTCGGTACTCGGTACATTTTTAAAATTCACAGACGTTTTGCATTCCAAAACCAATCGACCGAACTCCACATAAACAAACCCAACTCAGACTATGAGACCGTAAAACGCACAATTGAGCATCAGAAAAATGGTTTCCCAAAGCCGGTTCCTCTCCACGTTCACCCACACACTTGACCTCCCACAGACGGCACAGAGTAAATCACATAAAAGACTTAAGGTTCACCGAGGTCAGTGCCAACAACTATGGGACATGTTGGCTACACACATCTCTCAGATTCAATTTTGTTATTTAATTTCGTCTTCGTCTTGGTCCTCCTGTTCGTAGCCATAATCCTCATATTGATTAAAAAAATTAACCGACCGACCCGACCAGTTGCCTATACCGTACGGGGGGGGGGGGGGGGTACAAAATCGAACGTCGGAGTTCACCGAAACCGCACAAGGTTGCCCCGTCCAGATCCCCATCGCAATGCATCTTGTGGTCACATGGCCACCGCAAGATTGGATGACGTTCCGACGTCCGCCAGTATACAAATTTAAATTCATGCATCATCATCCGTGGAGGATGGTAGAGCGAAAAAAAAAAATGCAAATTCAGCATCTTTTCTACGACTATGCGCCTTAATTGATCCCAATTAGGGGCGCTATATGGTGCGGTCGTTTGAAGTTTAACGTTTTGGTCCTTCTCATGCGCTTTCTTTTCTACTTGGAGTCTGTTTGTTTGTATTCCTTTGCCTTTTTTTCTGTTTTCTTTTACTTGTTTCCAATTAACCTTCAGTTGCTGATGATTATGATGATGATGATGATGATGGTGGTCACGGGCATCCACGGAGTCCTTAAGCAACTCATTTCCCAGTCGTGGCAAATAAATTGATGAGTTATTGTTTTTCTATGTCTGGATGGAGAGGCAAAGTCTAGGGAACGAATGAATGCCTTTGAACTTGAAATGAGTAGAAAAGTAGCAGACCGTAAAAATGCTAATATTTTCAGAAGTACCCCCCGTCCTATGTCATGAACGTAGACTGTAGATATAACATGAAAGGTATGAAGCACTTGGGAGATAACGTGGGTTCACTGCTGGTGATTTATTTTATCTCGGGTCTGGCTTATCCTAGTAAGCCTTTCTAGGTCATGCAGTTATTTCCCGTAATCGTACCCCAACAAGGAGACGTCACAGGACATTCGCATTGTACTTGTCTCTGCCTATGGGCTTGTAACACTAATAACAGATAAGATGGAACCTTTAGTTTCACAGGAGCTAAGGCCACACATTTGTGGAGGGCAATGCTTCTGCTTTTTGTAGACACAACTGAGAAGGATCGTCGCTCTTAGTCAAGTCTGTAGACGGGTAACCATTTCCACATTATTATTGGAGCTGTTCTGATGGAAATTGCTTGCAACAACAGCAAGTCTTACCCTTGCTTCTGCCGACGAAGCTATAATTTCCTTGAAAGACTTATTACACAAACCTGTGAACGATATACGCCGGTTAATCCGAGCCTAAGGATGTGAATGTTCTACGGTTTCGTTGAATATTTTAAAAAGCCTTTTCAGTTGCATCGTTATCCCGCAAAATTAATGAAGCGTGCGGTGTCTACGAAGCCCGTAGATCTCTAAGCCTTAAGATTAACAGCCACATCGTCATGGCCTGATAGAACGCGACGAATGTCGAGCGCGCAAAAAAGGACTCTTTACGGATGGATCCATGATCGAAGGCTAAGCAAGAGTAAGCCTCAGAATTTCTTTGAAGAAGTTGCTGGAGACATATAGAGCGTATACCAACGCAGAGTCTTGAACACCTGGGTAAAGGAAGTCTTTAGCTTTGGTGACGCATGAACGTAAATGGAGAGGGACTTCCATTAACTTCAAGTGCAAACCTGGAAGCCACTAGCTAAGGATTGAACAGGCTGGAGCTACTTATTCATTAAAACCTAAGTCCATCTCGGACTGTAGCACCCTTAAAAGTAAAGGAAGGAGCTCCTTCGAATTAACTAAAGGAAGACAGCTATTTGGGAACAAATTCTTCCCATTTGTCCTTCGACGAGTCTCGAAAATCTTCAAGAATATCTGGTTCTGCTTCTGGTAACTGTGGATGCTTCTAACACGCGTCCGAAAAATGTGAAAACCCATCCGCCAATGCCCAAGTATTTGTATCCAGGCCTCCAGACAGCTAATGAGTTCCACTTTCCGGTCTCAGCTTTCTGGTCCAAGACCTTGCTAATAAACTCAGTGGTCCTCTGTGTATTGTTGGCCTTTTCGACCATCTTAAATGTACATACCTACCCCATCATCATCAGAGCAGTTGTTCTTTAAGAACTTCCAACCTCACCCAAACCTCTGATTACCCATTTGAACTACCCCAGCATACCCTTTCGAGAAATATGAAATTCCATTCAAAATTCAAATTCTTGTGTGCAATTTTCGCAGAATTTCCATAATTCGTCCACCCCTCCCCTCCCCACCTCATGACTTCAACCACCTTCCTTCCTTCACATAACTAGCATCGAAGTTCCTGCTTATTACGATTATCCTTCCATATATGCAGCAGGAGCAACAGCAACAACAACTGAAATCCTATTCAAATCGAAACAAAGGCATTGTAAAAAGCCCACGAATGACGAGCATAAGGGAGACAGGACGAGGACGAACTAAAGAAAAAAAAAAAAAATTTTTTTTACACACTTACAAAAGCCACACGATGAATGTTAGTATTTCCCAAGTGCCAATAAGAACTTAGACGGTGAAAGTCCTCCATCTGTGAGCACTGAAGACGATTCAAAACGCAACAAAGGGCTACTTTGGGAAAACTCCTTGGGTATGGTACACTCACAGGCACACACACACACATTCGTACATATATAGTGCCTTCAACTGTAGAAATGCTAAATAAATTTATTTATTTGCCTCGCGATAAGGAGCGGGGCTATAACAGACCTTGGAACTGTGTCTCTCGCCCTCTCCATACCTCTGACTGGGTATACAACATTGTTTTGTAACCTTTTCTCTGTGGCTTGGCAAGTTTTTCATCTTTGAAAAGTTCCCTTGGGGTCTGTAACAGGAAAAAAGGAAAATATAGAGGATGATGGCAGTGCTGGCGGTTGAGCGTGTGTGTATGATATACACGAACATAGTCGTACGAGTATATCCCGAAAGGACAATAGAGAAATAGGTGGAAGAACGGAGAGCAGTAAGCAGTGGAATGGAATGGAAATGACGAAAATACGTCGATAAGGATATGGAATGCAAAAGCATGAGGACAATGGACATGCTGTGGTAGGCTAGAACGTTTCAAACCGGCTTAGAGCTGGTTACATAGGGTGTCTCTAAGCAAATTGGACGTATATTGTTAGACTATGAGAAAGCTATTGGACTACCTTTCAAGTGGATAGTCTGGAACTACTTTTCGATCCCTAGTGAGCTGTGACTAGGGAGATTTACCCCTCGTGTTTGTAGGTACTGCTCAGCCTTGATGAGGACAGTATCAATCTTCCCGTTCGTCAATTTCCTTTAATACCTCGCAGAGCTAAAAATTTTTGAATATTGCCCTAAGAAGGATGAATCTGTGTGAGGCTTGCGGTTCGAAGTCCTTCTCGGACAGTTTTGGATCATGCGATGGGGATTATAACATCGCTGTTTCCTGTAGATATTCCCGCCAAGCTTAGTAATTCGGAAACCTTAGCGAGAGAAAAACACTGATAGAACCCGAAGCATACATGACTGGGAGAAGGGATGGAACCAGTCCGTCGGAGGGAGATAGACTCCTGGACTAAGACCGGATGAATAAGCCATCTACCAAAAGGTTAGTAGGTTACGGCACGATGACTCCCACATCCGCTCAAAATGTGGAGAAGCCAAAAATGTTAGCCAACAAAACTAAGGCCTGCAGCAAAGAACACTCGAAGAATTGGAGTTTCAACTTCGACAAACTCAATCAGCTAGGAACAGAGAAATCATTAATCGGCATTAGGCGATACTTGGAAGGACATAGGAAGCAGTAAATGGAGACCGTTAAAGAAACAATTGTACCTACTGTATGAAATTGAAAGATGGAGGCGTTTTCAGTGATGCCACCTTAGAAACGTTAGAAAAAATAAGTTAAACTCCTTGAGAGACTACAGCCCAAGCAATCGGGCGAGAAAGAAATTTAAGTCCTGGCTAAAATATGTGCTTATCCTGCGGTATTCTATGCTGAAAAGTGATGCGTTAACCGCAAAGGGTGATACCCGTCAAACTACCCTTTTACTTCGCCAAATCCACTCGGATATCGTAAAGCTTGCCGGTTGTGTGTCCAGATTGCAGAGTACATTGCCTGACGAGACAGAAGTAGCCTCCGTCTAGTCTAGAAATGAATCGAGAGGCTAATTGCGGAACGAGACTTGCCGGGTCTAACAAATTGCCTGAATAGTTTCGTCAGCAAATTCACTCGTCATTCTCAATTGAAGCCTCGAATTTTGGGACAAGACCATTCCTAAAGTAGCCCGTCCATGTCACACCTCTCAAAAAATATTCCCTACGACCGTCTTTTCATCTTCTTACCACGCCCCTTTTGCAGATTCATAATTTTTGCCCTAATATCGACCACTCAACGTTAGAATTCGCTTAAAGCTGGCAAATAGTCGCGATGATCAGTTTGAAATGCCATCCTAAATTTAAACGTCTTTTCCATGAATTCTAAGACACATCCTTAAAGCGACAGATGCTAGAATGCATCGATTGGCAAATTCAAAACCTCAAACGTACCTACCAAGCCCACAAAAAGATTACCATCCCTTGACTCAGCCATTCAAAAAGATCGTGTCAACACAGGCAATGCATACCCAAACTTGTATGAACAAATCCCACAGTCCCCTCATTATCCTTATCCGCACAATAATTTCTAATTAGCCATAGCTAAAGCCTATGTAAACTCAAGCCAAGCCAACCTGACAATCTAGATAAAGACCCTAATCAACTACGACTACCAACAGGGGTTAACTATTGGGGCTAAGTACACGGAAGCAACTCACCAGGACCTAAGGTTCACCTAACATGCAGCCCATGCAACACGACAGAAAAAAAAAAAACACCAACAACAACCGATGATGATGATCAGTTTAAGCGAAAGACGATGACCAATAATACCATCGACCCGAGGCAATTAATTTTCCCAATAAGCAATTCAAGCTGACGCATTACCATTTGTGGACTATGTCCAATGCCGCTGCCCTGTCCACCCGCCCCTTCTGGGCCATAAAAAGGAAATTCCTTTCCCTCTACCGCCAGCCACTGCCGATGTTGATAAGAACAATTTTTACTTACTTGCTTGCATCGTCCTCTATGGGATGATCTCTTGGCTTCCCATTCTCTCTGGCGGCTTTGGAAATAGATAAACGGCACGAAGCCATCACGATTCCACCTCGTGTGTGTGTGTATCTATACCCAGAGCACAGAAATTACTTCCTTAATTAAAGACCCCTCTGGACATTCTATGTCCTCTTCATCATCATGGCCATGACCATGGGTAGCTCTAGCTAACACGCACCACATGCGCGCAAAGGCCTTACATCCCATACGGATACAGCTCAGCTCGATGAGTCTTTGAGGCTGACCGTGGCCATGGCCGAGAACCTTATGGCAATTGTCGATGGTATTTATGCGATCATCCTCTAGCTGAGGTTCGGTCTGATCGTCGTTGTCCAGAAACGGACAAGTGGAATGCTGTTCGCTAACACTTGGCCATGTTGTGCGCCTCGCGAGAGAGCAGGGAGAAGGTCATTTAATGGACTTGTTACCATGTGCGAGATCGTGAAAGTGGTTACACACGGCAACGGCAAAGGATTAGACGGGGTACATACAGAGATACTCGTATAAAATTTGTATTTTACGCGTACCTCACGAATGCGATAAGCAAATCGACGACATTGCCTTGTTCTTTGTGGTGGATGCGCAGTGGATGCGTATGAATCTCGTGATTTCAGTAGAAGACACGAGGGCTCTCCTCTTGAGGAGAACATGTGATTAAGTGCGGTTTATGACCCCGGGTGACGTTGAGTGGTTTGTTTTGTTGTACAGTGATTCGGACGACCACAACGATGGGAAGGGACAGAGGACAGAGGTTGAAAGCGATTTCGAACATTGTTGCGGGAATTGCTTGGCAGAATGAAATATGTTTGTCGCTATTCAAGATGGCTGGGTGCAGGAAGAAGTGAGTGGCCGCTGGAAATAAGGCGCACCTTTAACCTTGGAAGCGCTTAAGCGTTTTTTTTCTACAAGTAAACTAGTCAAAGCCTTGTAAATAATTTCCAATAGTTAATCAATTTTACAGCAGGAAGGTGTGTAGCCGATGGGCGAATTGTGAGTAACATGACGTACGTTCGAAATTTTGAACTCGAAAGATCAAAATCGATAGAAAATCTTAACCTCCGGGTGGTGGCCTTAGACCCAATAATAGGTAAACTTTAGTCAGGAAGAGTGAGTAAGTGAAACCGACTCCCCAGATGGAAGCTACGATGGCGCCACGGGTCGAAATAATCAGCCAATCGAAGCTACAATTCGCCGCATTCTTTGGAAGTATTGAAACACTGCCTGCAACCTACATCAATGAGGCATCTTATACTGTCCACTGGAGCCATGGAAGGTTACTAAGTGATGTGGATTTTGGCCTGGCAGCAGTATTTTCAAGAACGAGCAATACGGGCCACTAACTACAGAGCGAGGATCACGATTTTTTCGGAGATATTGCCCTTGGGCTGCCAGGATACGAGAAGACCTGACATCAGAAACCACGGCATCTGGCGCGAGGAACTGTCGGCGTTATCGCCGACAAAAGCGCTATTGGTGATCGGCTGCTATCATCAGTGTATATTATAACTCCTAACTCCCTCAGAAGGTACCTATCTCCAGAAATCTAAGAGCAGAACCCACATCCTGCATCCAGCGTTCTATGATCGACTCTCCTGAGAGAAAATTGTTACAAAAACATTTATTTTGGCACTAAAATGTTAAAGCCTAGTCTCGAAAATGAGTTTTAACAGCAGTAAAGACACCAGTTGCTACAGTTCAACCCTGCGGTACTCCACCTAAAACGAAGAAGGAAACAACCAACAACATTTTTATTGTTCCGCAATTTGTTGCAATTTCCCTCCACATTCTCAACACTTATGCACAGCAAATCAAACGAACAATTTCCCTTCCTCAGAGCCCTATTCTTTCAACAATCTCCTACCACCAAAGGATTCATTTGAGAGCGAAAAAAAAAACCGGAGTAAATCCTAAAGAACGGACTTTTCGTCGTAACCACTTAATATTTTACTCCTTTTATGCAGCGGTTAGTGGTCTTCACAATGAGCTATACATATGTACGTGTGCCTGGAATTGTGTTAGCTTTATCCTTAAATGACGATTTCCCCACATCTGACGATGACTACGACGATGAAGAATCATCTCCTCTTCCTTCCAGCAAATACAACACTGCTGCTCCACTATCCTGGCTCTTCAAGGAAAAAATAATACTAAAAGTGCAACATACGAGACTTCTAGCACACACACACACACACAATAAAAATATAATAAATGCCACAAAGGGAGTGAAATAAAGAAATCAAATAAAAGAGAAGAGTAGAGCAAGGATATCCTCGAAAATCCGTTTGATAATGATGTATTGTGTGTTCACTCGTGTACATTTCTTAAAATAAAAAAAAAAAAAAAAAACGAAACCAAACGAAACATTCTGCAATTCTGTTGGTTTTTTGGTTTCAACGGGACAACGAGAGTGTGCTGAGGATGCACACAGAAGAATCCTTTTTGCTTTAAGTGCCGCCACACAGAGATGTGTGCGGAGAGAAATAAGAAATACTACGTGTCCAGGACTTGGGATTGTCTTAACGATTTCTTCTGCTTTTTTTCAACAACCAAAGACGACGCCACTATCTTTTCAACACTCTCTCTCTCTCTCTCTCTTTCTCTCTCTGTCTTTCTCTACCACAATTCATCTTTCTGAAGAGTCCTTTATCCATGGTGCCCCGACACAATCGCCAAAGCAATCATTTTCTTTGTGAAAGACCACCACACCACCGCCAGTCCCTGTCTTGTGAATTTTCTTGAAGCATAAAACGCTTTCAACTAAAATTAAATTTTCCATGCAATGAAAAGTAAATAAAGCAACTTTCCCACACCAACAGCCAACCAGTTGGGGAAAAATCAATTTTCGCGCACGACTCTCGTCACTGACCATGACTGAGGACGACACGACATTAGTCAGGCTTGCTTACAAGTGACTCTAATTTTTGGTCATCACGGTGATTTGTATTCCAGTGTCGCCAAGCGACAGAATCGAATCATAACACGACTTCCAAAGAAAGCCTGCGAGTGGCTATCTGTCATGCATCGACATCCGTCAAACGATCAAAATTGGCAGTGGCGCGGCCGGCGCGGCAGTCCGATGGAGTGGCGACTTGCTGGGAATTTGTTTATTAGATACACGCTTGTGGTGGAGCCACTTGGGAGGCCGTGTTGTTACCATCTGACAGCGAAGATCATGTGCGATGATATGGCAGCTGGTGGGCAGTGGATCGGTCTAATATTGGCACTTAGTATGCGCGACAGTGCATGGTGGCCATTAGCTGAGGTGAGCAATACCTGGAGGTACGTGCTTCATGATTGGGAATAAGGTGACAAACGAGGTGATGGTATCGATTTTTTGGAGAATTATTAGCTGGATTCGATTGAAGTTGGATTGTCATCGAAACGGGGTGAAATTTAAAGTGAAATGGCAGAAACTCAAGCTGGGTAGTCATGATGTGAAAGCAGATACTATGAATCGATTTGATCAGGAATTTAGATGAGTAGCCCTCGAATCGTCATCATTCTCTTGATTGAGCATGATTTTCAGAAGAATAAACGACAGCTGATACGTGGAAGACCAACTTGCATACGGCGCTGGTCCTCTTCCTCCTCTTGGTATTCTAACATATTCGGGAGTAGAGAGGCATGTAAGGTACTGTACCTATACTCGTAATGAACATGAGACCTGCGATACCACACCGATTCACAAACCTTTCATTGATGAAGGAGTTCTATGAAGATTATGACGAAGAAGAACGTCGAGTTAGGCTTGAACCCAAGAAGGATAGGATATTGGAACAAAGTGATGTCTAAGCTACAAATGCATGAATGCTTAGCTAGGAATGAGTTTTATCAGGAGCGTCTTCCCACCAACGTTTTAGCTCTGAACTGGTGACTGCAGTTTAAGAGCTTTGAGAGCCACGTCATGAGGTGAAACAAATAGTTAAAGGCGTACAACTACGAAGGATTTGACCGACGGAAGGAAATGGGCAAATGTCAAGCCCTTAGTAGTGTAGAGGAGGAATCTCGAACTCGTACGAATATCCGAGGGTTTCGAGAACAAAATGAAAACTCCCGCATTGAAGTTTGTTTGATGGACGTGGTTATTTCACGACATTCGCTTTGAGAAGGACTCCCGGTTATACGATCTGCAGCTCCGACATGAGAGTGCGTTCCCTGTGGTAGTTACTCGCTGCTGACGTGGAAAATTGGCTGGCTTTACATTGAGTTCTCTTACGAAAACCCCATTGACACCTCGGAGGGCGTGAGATATGCTACTGAAAGCAGTCCTTCAGGTTGAGATGAAGGAAACTGCGATCGTGTTAGGTAAAGGACTCAAGTATCTACACAAGACTCTAAACTGATGGATTGGAATTGCTCATTGAGTCATTTTAAAATAGAAGGTAGTGAGCTCTACAAATGTCTGGGTTGTAACTGCAATGAATAAATAAAGGCAAGCTTTGGTCTGCAGTATAATAAATCCTTCACTACATCAACTGAAAGGGTTTCAAAAAAGTGAAAATACAGGATTGACTCTTCGACAAAGAGATCCCTAAGCTTCAAAATATCACCCTGTGAAGACGTACTGAGACAATTGATAAAAACCAAGCCATGAAAAGCCCATGCCACGAAAAAATCCCTACGGGTCTGACTGAATTAACTAAGCGAGGATCATTTACACGGGGGAACACACATCAAAAGCAGCCTGAGTAATCTCGGCATAAGGTTTAAGTATCTTTAGATACTACTACGGGTCTGCTTTTCTAATTAAATTTAACGATATATATTCTCTAGAGTGAGGACCTATTCCTGAAAATTTACAAATTATATTCTATGGTCCCATATTCCATCGATCCATGCTCAACGATAGAATCCGGCTCAAAGGACCAGAAAGTTATACACGCTTGACTAAGAGCAATTGACAGAAGTTTCAATCTTCTTCAAAACCGATACACAACAACCAATTACCTTATAAACGCACTTCTTTCTCTACTCTTGTCGTTCAAACTTCTATATTTTCTCGCTAAATTGCTCTTGAATGAAACTTTTCCTCCATTCAATGTGAAGATAACGAACTCTAAGCCAGTCAAGGATATTCATAAATTCCATTAACATAAAAGAAAAACAAACGTCTGCTCTCATCCCCATGAAACCCAGTTTACCCATCTATCTCCCACCCCCCCTTATCAACGTCATTTGATCTTAAACAAGGCCAAACAGCAAGATAGACAAACATCAATCTCTCTACAGCTCCACGTGTGCATCATAGAATGTGCATCTAACCATCAAACACCACCATCAGTATCACCTCCCTCTACCACCACCACCGTCATCATCATCATCTCCTCGCAGAGCTTGTGCAATATTTTATTAAATAATAAATGAACGAAACGTTTTCTCGCGCGTACACACAGAGATTGATTAAAATTCCATCAGCCATCGAAGCAAAGAGTCCTTCCTTCCCTCCTTCAAGTTGCACATGCATAGCACGTTCCATTATCCTGTGCGCTGCCGAAGACCTATCTCAACATCCCTAGGGTGAGTGAGAAGTACCAGCAAATTAATGAAAGCGATTCAATAATTTGTTGAGACAGCTTTTAAGCTCCAGATCCTCCCGAGGGTGAGCATGAAAACGCGCTAATAATAGCTACAGATACATATGTAGGAAATTCAATACAAAAAAAAAAAAAACGTCCATCCAACGTATGGTCAAAGAAAAATCCACTTACCTTCTGGACTGTCAATTTCATAGTACATTTATCCAGTAAACGAGCTTCTTGATCATAAAAATTCCTTTCGAAGACTGGCTACACTTGAAAAAAAATTCCCGAAAAGTCACATAGATCAGGCTTGAAACCCCAAAACCGGCCAAACAGTTCAAGGCTGTCTCAAAACATTGCTCTTGTGAGTTTTTCTTGAAGCGATTGCCAGCAAAATGAAAAATGGCCAAAGAACGAGTAGCTAGTGATTTTCTAAGGATTTTTTAACAGATGTTTGAAGCTCCACGTAGCTAGGCCATTTATATCCTTCGAAAAAACCGCGACACAGAGATTCAGAAACCCACATAAATAATGCCTACAACCGAAAACAAAACCACGAAAAAAAAAATCATACTCTGCATATCCTGTCGTGGACCATCGACAACAGGCAAAAAAATGTCCTTCCGTCGTCTTGTCTCTGTCACACTAGAGCACACACACACACTCGCGTTTAAGCGTACACACACACTGACAGGAAATGAGATTTCCTACATGAGAAATCCCATTTGGATTGTTCGGCTTTAATTTTATTTATTTTCGTCTTTTCGTCCTGATTTTTTTGCACTTCAGTATAAAATCCTTATTGCCACCATTTTATGTTGAAAGTTTTATGCTGTAACTCGCGCGAATAGTTTTTCTACATCTGCAAGTTTTTTTTTTATTGAAAAATTTATTTCTTTCACTTGAAAAGGATCTGAGAGTCCTGTTTGCTTTAATTTTGAAAAAGCTATGAAAAATTTTGTTTTATTAAAACGTTAAGGTTTGCAAAACTGACGGGCGAACACTGGTCGACTGAAAACTTTGCTTGCAAATCCGTAAAGGATGCGAAAATTACCGTCGCTTTGATTATTGTATATGTGTGGAGCACATATCCTGGAGCAGCATGAGACAGGATGCCAACACGTCATGCGCTGGAAGGAGATGAGTATAGTATATGCAGGAAATGCTGTTGCTAAATAAAAAGAAAAAATTCAAAAAAACTTGTTCGGTTATCCTTATTTGTTTTCTTGCAGTTGGCAATTGAACGAGAGAGCGAGAACTGGTGAAAATTCCAGGATACAAAATCCATGCAATGGAGTTGAAAAATTCCACAAGGAAAGTAAAACAAAGTTCAGAGAAGTGAGAGAAAATTTCCCAGAAATCCCGGAAAAGCTCGATTGAAAAGGTATTTGGTCTACGTCAAAGCGTAGCTCTCGCGGTTGCTCTCTTTGAAAGTGACGGAGCTGTGCTTAAATTGTCCTGGATTATAAAAAGTTTTTTTTTTTTTTTGGATGAAAATTCCAATACATTCGGAGGAAATCTTTACTGGAATTTTCTAGAAAGCTTTCACCCTTGCTTACAGAGAGTACGCAGAATCTCTCTTGCAACCCCTCAAATTGAACGAAAGTTTCCCCTTAAAAGATTCATCCCAAGAGGGGAGGGGGAGTAACTGCTCTCTTGCGCTCTTTTTCTCTATTATTCCCCTCTAATTGGGCTTCCCTAACTAGGGGACACCTAAGTTCGAAGCTCCTACTTTAGGTGGCGCTTTAATTGCCCCAAAGGACTTTTGTCGCCTTCTCTCCACCCTCCAGCGTCTGTGAATTTTATGTGTTAGATGCTTCAAGGGAAATTAAAGCTTTTTTTCTGCAGGATAGGAGTCAGTTTTATGTGAAAAGTTTTGATGCTGTTGCAAGTGATAGCAATCAGTTGGGGTGGTTGCTGAAAGTAGGCAATGATTTTTGGTATTAGCGCGATACGAAGTGGAAATGGTGGGTAGGAGGTTGGAGAGAGACGAAGGTGAAGGCGAATACAACTGCACTGGCTTGTGAAGTGTGGCAAGAACCAGAGTGAGAAAATGATGAGATAGTAAATTTATTGGAAGGTGATCCACAAGTCAGAAGCTCCTTCGCCGAAACGTGATTAAGACTGACGACGATTAAATAAGCCAACTTAAGCAACTTACTTAGGTGGTGACACAGTTCGGGGTGAACCTGGGCCTCAATTAACAGCCTTTCCAGTTAGCCCGGTTCTTAGCTAAGCGCCTCCAAGTTGGTTGAGATCCCCTTCTACCTTACGCAAGCTCTTCCTCTACTGCGTTGACTCTCCGTGTTCGATTCGAAGATTCTGCCGGCCAGAGCGTTGGTGTCCATTCGCTCTACATGACCTAGCCATCTCACGTAACTGATGCTTACTTTTTTGACTACGTCGATGTCTCTGTACAGTGCTCGTAAATATCGTCGTTGAATCTTCTCCTCCAAGGCCCGTTAACGTTAACGACCGAGGATATCTTCATTCGCTTTCAACAGAGTCCATGTTTCAGCGCCATAAAGCAGGACAGGCAGGCTTCTGTTTCGATACTAGTGAACGCACCAGTGACAGCCCGCTGTGTTCTGCCAATTATGTCGATGTCATCGACGTAGGCTTGTAGTTGCACAGACTTTTGAAAGATTGTGCCTCCGGTGTTGGCTTGTAAGTTCTCTTTGTGATACCATGGATCAAACCATAAAGCCACTCAGGGACTAACAGAACCAACCGGAGCTTTTGATAAAGCCATGGATGCACATGACGCCTAAGAACGCCAGATCGCCAAGGTCTTCAAGGAAGGGGGGCCCTAAATGGAGCATTCCTCGTCCTCCTCGTCCCTATAGAAGTCGTTAGAGAAGAGGCCAAGTCTTCTGGCATGTTGGCCTATAAGACAATCTCCTGTAAGAATACCGACAACGCAGCTGACCTGTGATCGCTTTAGTTTGACCGACTTCGGACTACGTTTATGGTCCAGCCTGGGCCAGATCTGTCTAGAGATGAGACACGTTGAGCCTTTTTCCCATCTGAGGTTGGTCATGCTAATAGCGTTCAGCTTTAGAAGATGCTTACATGTAGCTAGTGGCCTACCTAGGGATTGCCTATCAGGCAGAGTCCTTAGAGTAATACCTTGTCTGGCGAGCTCAACTGCCCTGCAGTTACCTGGAATGTCTCTGTGGCCTGGCACCCAACACCCAACAATGTTGAACTGCTCTGTCATCTTCATAAGAGATAGACGGCAGTTGAGTGCGGCTTTTGAAGTAAAGGAGCACGATTCCAGGGACTTGATCGCCGCTTGGCTGTCAGTGAGAATGGTCATATCCCTGACAGATAGTGCATTACACTTCAGCCAGGACAGGGCTTCCTTAACATGAACCTAAGGCTAAGGAAATACATAGAATCAACAAAAGTTTTTCTTTTATGTTAACTAGTTTTCGAAAGGATTCAGTCCACCTTAACGAACACCCAATGATTTACGCAACTCAACCTGTTCTCTTTGCACACACTGGTGCTACGAGTTTAAAAGTATCCTAAAATGTCATTCAATTCTAATAAAATGCCTGCTCGACAACGTTTCACCTTCTAAAGGCTTTCGAGACACGATTTATCTCTTTTCGTATGGAAAGGACTCTCATACTGCTACTATCCTTTTCAGTTCATTTAATCACATACCCACCTAGCAATTTTTGCCAAATGTGTTCTACGACTCCCATTACAGAGTCATTTACCCCCTTTGAAGTAGGCTTCTCTCGGGGGACACCCATCCCCCCACCCTCTACGTCATCTCCAAAAATAAATAAAAACGTTGACAGGCGAAAAAAAAAATCACATCGTCACCATTCTGTCTGCCAAAACAAATCGACAAGGAGGCGAACAAAAAAAAAAAAGCAAAAGTCAACTTTGTCAACCCCAACCCGTACAGCAGCAGTCCATGCTTCGACTTCAATTGCCGTCTCCAGCCCCATCTACCGGGCGTTAAATCCAAATTGCACAATAAAACCAAATTAGGATGAAATAAATTTACTACTGCACGACGCAAAAAATTATCCTTTCCACCCTCCTCTGCCCACCTCCTGTTTCTCTCAATCTCTGGGAGGTTTTTTTTTTTTTGCTTTTTTTTTCGCGAAAGAGAGTGAAGCATGAAACGCAGCACTTTACAAGGACATGGTGGCACGGAGGACAAGAAAGGAAGGAAGAATTTTTATTGCAATGTTTGCTCACTCAACGTTTATGATGATCACTTTAAGCCATTTTTATGGCCGCACATGAGTTATTTAAGGAGCCTCTTTTCGCTACATACCCGACACGACAATGAGGTGGTATTGGGCGGGTGTGTTAGAAGGCAAAAAGGATACTCAGCTCAGTTTGTTGCCATTACACATAGAAGAGGAGTCAAGAAAGAGAAAACACATAAAAAGAGGAAAATTGTATCCTAGGTGAACAACGAGACACTTAGGAGCGCATCATCATGAATTTGCACAGCGGCGACACGGTATACTCGTAGCTGCGACTTTGCAAGGATATTCATGCCGTGGACCACCCTCTACTGATCTATGGTGGTAAAAATATCAACAGGAATACAGGCGAGAAAAAAAGGAAAGAAAAAAAAACTGCTTGCAATTGCAGTGTGAAGAATATAATTAACAGGATTGTCGCCTACACAGGGTGTCGGAGGAGGCGCATTTACATTTCCCCCGACAGAGAGAGAAAGGAGTTGGAATAGACCAAGGATGAGGGTTATTATTAATGTGGATAGCGGCAGTGTTGCTGCTTCTGGTGATATCCCAATGAATATCTGCATAAATCCTTTCGAAATGGCTTAGGCAACAGGGAAGACATAGACTCTCATTGGGAGTCTGGTGTGTATCCTTGTTGCTTTTTTTTTTTTAAATTTATGATTATTCTTCTTTTTGTGTCCTGTAGTGAGTACATATAATGATATCAGGCGACTAGAAGATGCACTTCCAAGAGTATCTATTTATGTGTGTGTGTGTTGTAGGGATAAGAGGATACTAGCTAGCCGCGTATAAATAGGATTTTGTTCTTTGAATGTTTGGTTTCACCTCCTACCAGTGTAGACCGTTTAAATAACTGAAAAGTGCATGTATCCACTCCTCGGGTTGGTGGTTACAGCCCTTTTGGCTTTGGGTTAGCAGAACGAATTCTGTCTGAAGTGGTCTCTTGTAGATGATATCCAATTTAAAGAAGGCTCCCGTTCTCCGTCTGTTGGGGTGTCTCTCCAACCTGTTTTGCATCGTTGTCCTGTGATGAACTTTTTAAAGTATGCAGTTGCTGGGAGGGAAACGGAATGAGGTGGAAATTATGCATGTACATGTGTGGAAGGGAGGTTTTATGTTATTAAGTTGTTTCGTAGGTGGAAGTGGGTAAGGATTTTTAGTCATTACTGTAATGGACAAGTGACAAATGTGAATGGGAACAAACTCCGCCTGGGCTTATGCAGCCTACCTCCAGCTGCAGGCTGCCTCTTTCTGCTGCCCATCTTATGTTCTACGTCGTCATGGGGAGGGTCTTCGAAATGGCAAGTTGGCCTCCTCAGTTCCCCACCTTATGCAGGTAAGCGTTGAATGCCCAGTAAGAAACTGAGTTAGGTAGTAGCTGCCTTCCCCATGTCTCCGTTCCGATCAGCCTTGCTGTCCATCTGCCTCTGGTTTCGGAGTTCCGACGCTCTTGCCAGCTTTGTTTGTGATCTCTATTGCTTCTGTTGTTGCCACCTGCTTGCCTAGTTCAGGTTTTCTTAGGTGGATGTACTTCTTCTCTGCGACCAGAAGATCAATCGGCTTCACTTCTGCGACTGCCACAGACGGCTAGTTCGGACGCTGTTCGATATGAACTTACTATCCGGAGGGCTCCCATTTTTTTTTCTTGTGCGCATCAGCCCAGATCTCGGAGCCATACAGGACGATGGAGTGCATGACCGACATCAGGAGTCTTCGTTTACCTGCCGTAGGCCCTCTTACGTTCGCCATCAATCTACTGAGCGATGTGGTGGTCTTTGCCGCTCTTTCCGCTGCGAACTTAATATGTTGCCAGAACGTAAATTTCGTGTCTATCCTCATTCCAAGATATTTTACTGACCTCTAGGCACAGCTGCCACCACGATGGTGGTGGGTATCCGTCTCCTTGTTAACAGGACTATCTCAGTTTTCTCCAAGGTTAAGCTCAGACCATGGTCCTCCATCCACTTGTGAACTCGTCTCATGACATGATTTAACCTTCTTTTAGCATCTTCTGTCAACTGGACTAGAAAATACAAAAAATCCCTCGCTTCACTCTACTCTCAAACAGCGCTTGGTACTTGATATTAAAGTTAGATCGGAAGCTCCACTGGAAAGAGGACGAAAACGATCCTGTCAAAAAAGCAATCGTTGCCCTGTGCTCATATAAGAAAGCGGTGGGCCCTACATGGGGCATACAACCAAACATAATGTACTGGTTATACACGTCGGTGGTAAGGCCGATTCTCCTGCACTACGCATCACGAGTGCGCTGAGAACCTTTCCAACAGCGGAGTTTCAAACCATGCTTCACCTTTTCCCGATCGACATCGTCGGCAAGCAAATGGCGACCAGCTCTGCTCTTCGACTGAGAAACTCTCGCCTTTGGAAAGAGCTAGACACTGGCCATACCTACATACTTAAGAAGCATCGACATCTCTCCAAGGTTACCGACTGTCTGCCTACTGAAGTTAATTTCAGACTAAGCTTCAAACACTCGACGACCGGACAGATCAGAGTCGACGCAAAGCGATGTCCTTAATAACGATTTGCTGTTTATTTTCACGGATTGGTCCAAAACATAGGACGCGGTTCCGGAGTCTTTTCGGAAGACTTAGGCATCCGACTCTCCTTTAATCTTCCGAACTATTGAAGCGTCTTTCAGGCCGAAGTCACTACCATTCGCTAAGCCGCTGACTGGCGTCTTATATAACAACTTCTGCCGAAGTTGCAGAGGCGAGGAGGAAGAAGAATCAATGCCTCACTTCTTGTGCACGTGTCCTGCACTGGCTAACATTAGGAAAGCTACACTAGGTCATTACTATTTCGATGGAGTGGACAGGGTGACCCACCTGCCAACCAACGTATACGAAAATTTCCAATCCCAAGCCTTTTATAAGGTCGCCTCACTATCGTAATTCCAGAGAATCCTGCTCATCTTTCCCACACTTTAATGCAGTCTTTCACATGCAACGATTCTTACGAGCCACGAAGCACATTTACGAGTGGAAAATGCATAAAGATTCTTCCCAAAATGGTGGAAAGCTCCCATGTGGGGGGAGGGGGTACCACAACTACCCACAGTCTTCCAAAATATTCCATTGTGTCCATGAGCGTATCTGAGGATATGTGTACACATTCTGTACCCATTCGCCTGCACACGAAGCATACGAGTCATGTCATGGAAAATTATAATTTTATTAGTTATGTAGGGATTGAATCGCGCATCTACCATACAACGGTAATAACAAGTTAAACGCTTTTCGCCTGTTTCACTTGTGGGTGAGGTTTCCTTTTTTTGCTCCTTTTTTCTTGTTGTTGTTGGACTATGAAAGTTTACCTTTTGAAGTGGACTGTGTTGCATTTCATAAAAGAAGGGTCAAAGAGGATGACAGTGTAATGTGCAACCTGCACGTCACCATCCTGTTGAACAAAGGCACGATGAAGGCAAAAGGTGTATCGAGGGCGACTTTAATGCTTTTTGTAGTCTCAGTCCTGAGTTTGAGTGCAAAAGTCAAAATGTTTTCTGCGCCATTATTCGCTTCATTGTGTGGTTGATGGGAGTAGCAGAGGATGCTTGGGTGGTCATGACTGGACAATGGATAGTTGAACATAAAATGCAGAAATGATTTTTATAGTTTTGGACAGCAGGAGCAGCTGTGTGCCGTGAGATAGTTGACTTGCTGATGGAAACGTTTTAATGGCGGCCACAACTCGTTATTTCTGCTCAACAAGTTGGGTATGGCTTCGAAATTGGCAAGAACCCTATTAAAATGAAGCAGGTGGTGCATGCCGGTGTGAATGTCAAATGATCGTGCATTTTTAGTGAAGTTGCATGAAACTGAGCTTTTTACGGCCTTAAGTGCCGAAAATGGGTGAAATTTCGCTTCAAAAATAGCTAACATAGTTCCCTCGTTATTTTATAGGTGCTCTGGGAGCGCCATCTGTTGTCTGCTGAGAGACCTATATTTTGATATCTCAGGTGGGGAACTACTCTTAGCCAAGTGCATCGCCAGCGAAATTTGAGATCGTTGTTGAGATCAGAGAGCTGGCTTCACTAGTTGTGAAGATCAGTTCAGTGAGCCTATTGATCCGATCTGACGATCAACTGGATTTGTCCCTGAATTGCAGTTGTTCGTAGACACAAGGGATCAGTTGTTTTGAGTGAGGATCGGGTGTCTTGTAAATTGCATGCCGCAGATGATCCACCCTTTTGTGAAGTCCAGGTGTTTACGATGTCACATTTTTTATTGCCAAAGAATGGCGATCAGAAGATAACGGTGGGCTGACGATAACTTGGCGTGTATTAGCTGACATTGATCATTCAGCTGTGGAACCTCTGCATCGGTTTTAATCATCAGCTGCCGTCATTTATTTTGAGAATTAGTTGAATCAGAGCAGCCTTGGAAGTGAGGCTCAGTTTTACGATGACCGTGACTCATAAGCTGAATAAATGTCTTTCTGTGATACCCACTTCCGTCAGTTTTGCTGAAAATATTCGTCATAGTCATTATAGCCAAGTGCTGTGCTGATCCTATAACGTAAATGATCGGTTGTAGGTTTCATAGCTGGGGGTTAAGATCCTTTCATTATGATCAGTAAAGGAATCCAAATCTCTTTACTTACTTACTTAAGGTGGCGCTACAGTCCGGGGTGGACCTGGGCCTCAACCCACAAGCGTCTCCAGCCAGCTCGATCTTTAGCCAGCTGCCTCCAGTTTCGCACGCTAAGTTGGTTGAGGTCCCCTTCCACATGCGTGCGCCACCTGAGTCGCGGTCCGTCCCTCGGGAATGGATTCGAAGATTTTCCGGGCCGGAGCATTTGTGTCCATGCGCTCTACATGACCCAGCCACCTCAGTCGTTGGACCTTCACTCTTCTGGCCAAGTCGATGCCGCTGAACAGCCCATGTAGTTCGCTGTTGTATCTCCTCCTCCATTCACCGTCAATGCAGACGGCACCAAAAATCACCGAAGAATTTTACGCTAAAGACGTTTGCCTGCTCTCACTTAAAATAATGGACCTGCATCAGATGGCTCATAATCTTGAGTCAGAGGCGGACAAAGTATGGCTTAAAAGAAGGCTCCCATGGGGAAGTATGGTCTCGAAAGACGCTGGATATAGACAGCAGAACTCGTAAAGCAAAGGATGCGTTCGGTATGCGGCCAAAAGCAATGATTTCCGCACAGCAATCAAGCTGAGACTGTTCCGATCAAACATGAAAGAGTGACAACACCCTCACAAGGAAGCTGCAAACCTTCATAAATAGATGGTTTCGCAACATCCTAAGGATCCTCTGGCCGAACCGTATATCGATCGTCCAACTACTCGCGATAACGGACCAGGAGCCAGGCAGTAGATTGGTCACACCCAACGACGCGAAGACAGTTCCATTGCGAAGTACGCCATGCAATGGAATCCACTTACCCAATCTGCCAGACGAGTGGGCCGCCCTAGGTAGACATGGAGAAGGGCAGTCGAGGAGGAATCTACATATGTAGATCACTGAAGATGACTTGGACGGAGCTCAAGGGCGTTGCGGCAGGCGTTGTTGACGCCCTATGCCCCACGAGGGATCAGACGACCTAAGTAGGTAATGGGTTAAGTAGTTCCTTTTTCGAGGATCAGCTTTTGCTAGTGGTCGTGTACAGCCGGAGTTGGACGATGCCGAATTAATCGAAAAAGTTAACTGATCTACGGAGATATGTAGACAGGTTTAAATGCGGCGCTGGCTATAGAGCAATCGGATTCCTTGAAAAAAGAGCTCTCCTTCTTGCCGATCCCATCTGCGTTTCATGCCATATTGACTTGTGATTCATATACTTAAGTCAAAGCAGGAAGTTCCTAATCAAAAACTTAAACATCATCAGAGAAACAATTCACAACCCTCTTCTCACTTGGTCAGCCCTTTCTTTCAACTACAAATCGCCATTCGCCTTGGGATTAAGGGGGCAACAATACATAAATCCGTCCGTCTTCCTAACAAAATGCAAACAAATCCAAAAGCAATGCACACACTGAAAAGAACGAGACGAAACGAGACGAAAAAAAAAATCACAACCGTCCTTCAGATAACTAAAACATAAACGTCCTCCCGGGAACATGGTCAAGCAGCAGAAACAACACATTCAGCTCAGCCCCACCCCCTCTAGTAATTTAATTAAGAACTTACACACAATGCACGAGGACTAAGCATACACACACACCATTTTCCCCAAAGTCCATTTGTATTGCTATTGTATTCTATCCAATGCTCAAAGGACACAGACAGAGTGTGTATACAAAGGAGAAATTCAAATATTTATGTGGACATTTGAGATTATCCTTTTCACGAAAACACCACCACCAAGTCCAGTTGTGTGATTGAAGTGACCCTCGAAAGCAGCAGTTTGACTGTCAAAACACTGCACCGGAGATAAGGAAAAGGATTATTAATCAAAGAATTTGACTTTCAACTGTGTGTTTGCTATAAAAAAAAAAGGACATTCGATGCCGGGCCATATGTGTCTGCAAAGGTGTCAAATATTTGCCAATTGATGGGGTGCATTCCCCTCTAAATTGAATTTGTCACATTCACCACCACCGCCGCACAGAGAAAGGACTGCACTCGGATTTCTTAACAGTGACTGAGTGGCTACTAATTTGCTAAAGTTGGGAGTCCTTTGTCTCTGATTTTTTTTTTTTGTCTTTAGATTGAAAATCCAAACCATAAATCCGTCAGTTTGGTGAGCAATTAAAAATAAATCACTCTCCTGTGGTGATCTGGAACTTACTCTGCGCCACTGCTTTACTCTTTCACCCTACAACACAAGTCCTTGTGCCAACTGGTATCTCTCCTACTCGATTATGGTGGAGATATTTTCTCCTTCTCGTCTGTTTTCTGAAATTCGCCATGAAAATAGTTCCCCAGAGCCACATAGATCGCTGGCCAGTGCTACACCATACTCTACCCCCATCGTCTTCTTACGTTGAAGACTGTTAAAGAAAATAAAATGTCCTTCTTGCTCCTCTCAGCTGTTTCTGTCTCGGTAGTAACCAAGCAGAACAAGACAAAATCACGATTAAAAGTGTGATTATCCCTTGCAGTGGTAAGGCAAATCATTGGGTGCCCACGGGCGATGATAGACCCTTCCTAATCCAGTTCCTCCAGCATCTTGGTGGTAGGGTATCCAGTGTGTGTGCATCCTCTTGTGTGGACATGATGAAGATGTCGCCTTGGCATCGTATAATGTGTACCAAGTTTCACCCCATGTGCACGATGACAGTGTGATGTTGAGTCAGGAATTCATGGGAACTCTGATGTAGATCTCACCTAGGTATCATAACCTTTACACGCTCTACCGGTGTGCCGTGTCATAAAGCCGTGTACTACCCTCGTCCTTTACACTTACTCTCTGTGTGTGGTACGAGGTAACAAAACACATTGTTATATGCCCTGCGGGAGGATAATATAAGCTACTGTCCTGGATGGCTTTTAGGGTGTAGGATACTGATAACCATGTCATCTCCTTTTATAGTGTCTTGTAAGTTTGGCCAAACTGTTTTTTAGAAGACTTCTTCCATTTTTGTGGTCCTTAAAGCGATTTAGTTGTGTTATGTGTTGCTCGCGGCGGTTGAACTCTGTGGAGAGTTATGGTTTACAGTTTTAAAAAGCTTCTGGTCCGAGCGATGATGATGGATGAGGATGTGAAAATTTATAGCTATGGTGACCTATTGCCTGCGAGCGCTTGTATTGCAGTTATTAAGGAAGGAAAGTAGAATTTGGGCGCCCTATTAACTCAGAGAGAAACCCGATTAAAGTTGATGGGTTTAGTGGATACTTAAGGGTTTATATACTCCCCATAGTCGGCATCTTTGTAATATTTTAGCTTAAGCCTTTCCCCGTGCTTTCAGCTCATCTTCGCACTATTGAAAGGCAGAGCAAGTTGTTGTAACCTTAATTTCTCAGCCGCTTAAAAGCTTTGAACTATGCGACAGCAAATAAGCCGAAGGGAGATAATGGGCTTAGAAGGGTAAAAAGTAAGCTCCAGAAGCGATTCAAGAATTATGCTGCATAATCAGTCAGACTTGACTCCAGCTCTTAGCCCACGCAGGGTTACCGTTATGGCTCCAGCAGAGCCGCTTGTCCCAAGTCATTGTCCCTCGAACTCTTGTGTTTGTGTCCATAAATTGCTTGTTCATCTTGCCGCGTCGATTAAATTTCAGAATAGTTTGTTGGTCCAGTCTAGTAGGCACTCTGTGGGCATGTTTTACCACAGAGGTGGTACTCTATAGCTTTAGGACTGCACATTCAGACCCAAACCGGATTAAATTAATTGGTTCATGAAGTAATCTAGTGTGTGTCGAGTAACGGGGTTCCAATCTCTTTCGGTTCCCATTCTGGTGGTACACCGATGGCGCAAAAACAGAAAACGGAGTTGGCGCAGGCATTTACGGTCCCAACATCAAACAGGCAGTTTCTCTGGGCTGCTTCACATCTGTCTTTCAAGCCGAGGTTTCTGCAATTGAGCTATGTGCCAGAGGTTGCATCAGACGCAACCTCTGTAGACAGTCAGGCGGCGATAAAGGCTCTGAACTCCTTTTGTTTTGAGTCCAAGCTCGTCTGGAACTGCCTGGATGCTCTAAAGCAGCTCGCTGCTCACAATCAAATTACAATTCATTGGGTTCCACGACATGAGGGAATAGAGGGCAATTCGGACTAGAATCGCAATCTTTATTCATTGGCCCGTGTCCATTTTGCGGGCTTACTCACCAGCCACATATGTAAATATGGAGCTTAATCAAGAGAGAATCTCTAAATGGAACTCAACAACCGGGCTACGTCAAGCCGAGAGCTTCATCAATGCTTCCGATAGCAAGAGAAGTCAGGAAATTCTCGCATTGAACAAGCTCCTCACGGACTTCCTCACCGGACACTGTCACTCAACTACCATCCAACAAGGTGGGCATAAGTCCTACGGATATATGTCGATTTTGTCTGGAACATCAAGAGACTGCCGAGCATATCCTGTGCGATTGTCCATGGCTCGAAGCAGGCAAAGACACTTGGAAGGGAGTTCAGTTCCCCAAACATAGTCAACCCGCCACCCGCAAAAACGATCCTAAGGCTCCTCCATGACCTTGATCTTCGCTCGGGATAGATACTTTCTCCATCTCTAGGTTGCAGTGCTTGTTTGGCCTTCCTAGGGATAGGCAAAAGGCCCCTCAGAGCCTAACTCTGTTTATCCAGAATAGGTGCCTTCCTTCATGAAGTTGTCTACGAAGGTCAGCACAGTCTTCTAAAAGGGATTAGAACGATGGAGCAGTGCTCCAAATTTTGGTTGCTTTCAAAGCTCGAAGAGGGTCAATGAATCACACGCCTTTTTGGAGCAGTAGCTTGACGACCGAGGTATGAAAATGCTCCAATTAAACTTTATGACCAACATTTTATGTTTTTGTAGCTGTCACATTTAAATTCCTCACCCCTGGTGCAGTACCACTCATATATTGATGCCTGTAGCTGGATAAACCCGTGCCACTAAAACCAGGCCACTGTGAAGCCACTTTCAGGCCCTTGATTCCATTTAAAAAAAAAAATAAATACAACTCCTCACCATCATCAAGCCGTCGTTACCACAAATCCATGCTCATAATGCACCCCATTCGCACATCCCTTTTGCAAAGCTCAGTTTATTATCCCATTCCGCCCACTTCACTTCTCGCCCATTCCCGACATACGTACGTATCACCTCTTGGAATTTTCTAATTACACCATAAAGTTATGTTACTATTAAAACGAATTTATGCCCTGGGCTATAACTTTTGCGGGAAAACTTCCACGGTAGTAGACATCCTACACAAACACACACAGAGCCATAGAGAGCCCCCAAAATCAGACAGGAGGTTGAGTTTTTGGAATGAAGAAGGAGACTTTTCCTCTGCAGCTTTCGAAGATTTACGACGATTAATGACACTTAATCCTTGGGATGAAGGTTGGATATACAAGTTGTAGGTACCACCGAGCGTCGTCGGGTAAATATTTATACATACATACATATGTATGTATGCATGTAAGTGTAGGGCTAATGTACTCACCTCTTTGTACTAGGAATGCGTTATCCCGTTCCAGGACCAAATCAGTTTCGTTTAGGTTAGCTGTATCTTCGGAGATGTTGTCCGAGTTGCGTGCCGACAATTGTGTTGGATTATAGTCGTAAGGATTAGCCCCGTTTCCGGTGGTGATACTGGGTGCGGCAGACTTGTAATGATGTTGATATGATGCCGCTGCCGAGGATGGGCGATGCTGTTGTGGCGGTGTATACGGATTGTTGTAAATATTACGACCGCCGGTTAAATTGTTTACTTGAGGGTGCTGTTGTTGTTGTTGCAGGAGTTGTTGTTGGGTTTGATAGGTGGCTGCGGCCGTTTTGTCGCTATTGGCTATTGGAGTTAGTCCATTAATTGGGTAGTGACGGGATTTACCTGAAAAGAGAGTATTAAGAGGCGAACTTTAGTATGATGAGACTTGCAAGGCATAAAAGCAGGGTAAATTCCAAGGAAACTCTTTATTACTCAAAAGTATTAGGCACAAGGAGGCATTAAAAATGGTTGTAAAGTAAACAGATATAGAGTGGAGCAGTTACAACACGAAAGGTGGGGTGTTCAAGTCATCACAGGAGTTCAGAAGGTTTTTCTAAAGGCAATTAACTTACTGGAGGCTGAGCATCGTAATGAAGGCAGCATCCGTGGTTGCTTTACAAGCACATAGACCCTTATAAAAGGTGCTTATGTCAGTACTGAAAGTGAGAGGCACACTCTTGACTTAAGGCTACAAACGACTACCTACCTACTTCAAATTTTTGGTGAAAAAGTCTCTGCATAGCTTGCCCCATTCAACATGTCTGTAGGTTGCCCACTCCGCAACCCTGGTGGAATGCAAACCTCAGTACTCTTAGGAAAGACAGCAGGCTCCTTTTTAATATTACTAAAAGCTCCCGCGAGACGGCCGATTGGGACTCATACTGTCTCTCAAAAAATACAAATTCACTTTGAGGAAAGAGCAACGACGATCCTGGGAACTTTTCTGTGACAGCATTAAAGAGTCCTCGGAAGCGTCCAGGTTGCGGAAAATCATCGGCTAAATTTTGCATCCGGACGATCGCTGGAGCACCTATAGGTAGGAGCTGGGGTATGAAACCTCAACTGGCTGCACGTGTCCATTATGAGGCTTATACTACTATGGTGGCCTGCTCTTGATAGGGCTGTCTACCTTACTCAGCTAGCTAAGGTGCAAAGCTCTGCATGTATTTGCATCAGTGGTGCATTGAGAACTAGTCCCTCAGCGACGCTGGATATTTTGCTCAACCTGCTACCCTTAGATATTTTCGGCAAAAAGATTGCTGCCTGTGCGGTCATCCGTCTCAAAGCCTCCTCTCAGTCTCTGGTTATCACATTGGCCACTCCTCAATCCTTGATTTCCTCAACGTCAAACACGAAAATACGGACAACACCCCGCCTGAACAGGATGAATGGGACAACTCCCCCCCAATCGATGGCAGCTCGGTTCACATTTTTTACAGATGGCTCTAAGACCGAAGGCGGGGTAGGATGTGTGACTCAACTTGAGAATATCGTTTCGCCTCCCTGACCATTGTAGCGTTTTTCAGGCGGAAATTATGACGATTAAGGAAGCCCTGTCCTGACTGACAGCCAAGCGGCACTCAAGTCCCTGGAATCGTGCTCCTTTACTTCAAGTCCCTGTTGGGTGTTGGGTGCCAGGCTACAAAGACATTCCAGATAACTGCAGGGCAGGCGAATTCGCCAGACAGGGTACTACTCTAAGGATTCTGATTCATAGGCAATTCCTAGGTATGCCCATCGCTACATGTAAGCTTCTACTAAAGCTGAACGCTATTAGCAAGACCATCCTCAGATGGGAAAACGACTCAACGTGTCTCATCTCGAGGCAGATCTGGCCTAGACTGGACCATAAACGTAGTCCGAAGTCGGTCAAACTAAAGCGATCACAGATCAGCTGCGTTGTCGGAGTTCTCACTGGACACAGGAGCTGTAGGTGCGAGGAGGACGAGGAATGCTCCATTTAGGGTCCTTTTTCCTTAAAGACCTTGGCGATCTGGCGTCATTAGGTGTCATGTTCATCCATCGTTTTATCAGAAGTTCCGATTGGTTTTGTTAGTCCATGAGTGCCCTAATGGTGTGATCAATGGTATCACAAAGGACCTTTACTGGTCTAAGTGTGTCTGCATTCTCGTATGGACAGTCAACCCAATCTAACCTGACCATCAAAATCTGTTCTTTTCTAAAGGAGAGTTGTTGAAAGACTTAGTAATGACTTGGCCTGCTATCTGGCCACGAAGCTACAAAGCTCCGAGGTAGCAAAAATGCTTTGCGTACCCTCAGGGTTGGATAGATGTCGGTACGATACCGCTGGAGATTCATTATTGAGAAGCGGACCTACTCATGGTTTTCAAAAAGGCAAGTTCGACAATTTTGTGTTTCCTCTCACTGTTTGCGCTACATGGGGCCGGGCCGCATAGTTTTTCCAAACCCCTTCCAAACTAGTTGCGTAAAACCTCAAAACTCAAACATTTACCCATCATTAAGCATCATCATAGATTCCATCAAACTTCACAATTCAGTCATCTCTCCACCATCCAAACGTCCCCTCCAAATGACGCCTCGCACAATTTCCACTGCCACCTCATTAGCTTGAGCCAACACCAAGCATTCAGTGTGGCGCACCACTATTTCAATCTTATCCACAAACAAGGCATCAACTCTTTGTGTCGTTAAAATTTTCAAATTAAAATCCTCCGCCATTCTCTCATCATTATCATCTCACATCCTTGTTATCTTCAAGTTTTTTTGTTTTGTTTTTCTCTCCACCAAAAAAACAACAAAATGCCAAATAACAACACCCACACATATGTACACACACATATTCACGTTTCAACCCTTGACACATTCATTCCTTTCATCATTTCGCCGATCTCCGGACTCTCACCCACTTCCAGGCCCACCCACTCTGATGTTCATATGAAAGGATATGCAAAACTTCGGTTCGTTTGTGTTGTGCTGCTCGTTATAAAGCAAACACACCCATACACGCTCGCATAGACAAAAGCGAGTACGAAATTGGTTAATTGGAACATTTCCATATTTCAATTCGTAATTAAAGGGTTGAATAAGTTTTGTAAATCCCTGGCTAGAGACGTAGCTAGCGGTTGTGCCAGCCAACCAGCCAACCAGTCAGGCAGTCAGTCAGTCACTCAGCCAGACAGATACCTAGATAGATAGACAATGCTGATGATTATGATGTGTGAAACACATAAAATCACAACAAACAGTTATTGTTATGGATGTGCGAGAGCGAGTGAAATTTATGCACAAAAGGACACACAACGTGGAGAATCCTCCTCGGTGAGTGAGTACAGAAATAAATCAGAACTAGAAAAAAAAGACCGAAAAGGAATGGCAAATAGTGAGGATGACATTTTTTTGTGGCGTGGAATACTATAAAATGCGCAACAACCCTTGATATTCTAGAGAGGGGTTATTCGAGTAGGTACACTACACAGGGAGGAGGGGTGATTTTGGGAAAATTTATGCAAATTTAGTGGAGGAGAATGAAAAAGGATTCGTTAATTGAGAAATGGCAGATGTGAATGAGTTGTGTTTAAGTAGAATTTCTCTTAAAGGAGTGGAATGGTAGAAGGACGACATTCTGAGAATGATAGTGAATGTGCTTTAGTACTTGGAATGCCATCACCCCAGAAGCTCTTCTCTCATCACTGTTTCTGGGGAATAAAATTAAGAGCCATCGTCCTCGCCTAAGTGGTGTAAACCCATTAAAACAGACTGAAGAGCCTCCTTTTTCCACTCCTAGCGAGGAATATCGGTGCCTCAAGCCAGTGCACTGCAGTGAACCCGATCATTTCTCTAAACAACCACTTTTTTTGCTTCATTTGAAGTTAAATGTAGTCTAATGGGCGTCAGGTCTCAGTAGTTAATGTCTTGGACTATTCAGCTGGAGGTTCGAGGTTCGACACACCCAAAATATACGCACTAGCACACCGTGTTGAAATAGCGAAAATTCACTTCAAAAACGGTGAAAACATCGCGAAAACGTTGCGTAAAGATCGTTCGTAGCTTTTGGTCATCATCAAGCGCCTTTCGCATAGCTTTAGCAATAAATTTGAACGTCTCGGACAGGAGACTCCAACTCGTGATCGTTAGCTGAAAATATCCCCGCCGTAGCTGAGAGTGTGACTGAAAACCCAGGCGTGTCCATTTCTAGACGATCACAGGAATTGGACCGCACTTTGCATAGGATTTTGCATAAGGTTCTTGGCGTAAATGCTTATAAGGTCCAGTTGACACAAGAACTGCGTCCTGGAAATGAGTGAACAATTCATTTCCACTTGTGTGGGTACGTAAACAAACCCATCTGTCGCATCTGGGGCTCCGAAAACATCCACAACGAGTGATAGTTTGGTGGCAGTTTTGGCCTGCCGTTGTCATGGACCATCTTTTTCCAAACGATGTCGACTGCCTTTTTTTGTCTAAAATTGATGCTATGGAGGTGGACGACGTTTATTTTCAACAGGACGGCCCCACATGCCAGGAGTCTGGTGAAACAATGGTTCTATTGCGTGAGCCATCCTGGATGTGTGATTTCTCGAAATGGAGGCTTCAATTGGCCGCCAAAATCGTGCGATTTAAGATCTTTACAGTTCTTCCTTTGGAGCTAGTTAAACAGAAAGGCATTGCCATTGCTCCACCAACGATTCATGCACTAAAAGAAAATATCGTAGCGGTAACTCGCGACATACAGCCACAATTTCGCGAAAACGTGATGAAAAATGTCGTCCAAAGAACGGCCGTTTGTAGGCAGTACCCAGGCGGACATTTGCCAGATATTGTATTCCATTACTAACCTCAGAGTTGGGACTTTGGATTAAAATAAAAATGTCACCAGTTTTCATGAAAATGCTGCGTTTTTCTAGTGACTTAAAATCACACCTCTTGTTGGATAGAGCCCATAGTACAGTCTTCGCGGCCTACATCCAGGTTTCTGTAAGAGGCACGACATTGCAAGACGTAAATTCACAAGCGCTTCTTCGATCATTTAAATTCTCGCCACTGTCACTCACGGTCTTCAACCCCAATAAATCCCTTTAACACGGCACCATCCCAATATCCCTCCGCAAGGCACTTACAGTTTTACTACATCCAAAAACCAAAAATTGTCCAATTAACATCGGCCATCAATTTTGAATTTCATTTTGATCCGCAGCCAGAGACCTCCAGGGAATATCCACATCATCAGACGAAACACAAAAAAATCAAATAAAAATCCTTAAAGTAATTTCCAATAACCCGACGCTTGTATCCTGGTCATTCATTTAGGGAAGCCTTTACCAAAACAAGGGCACATACACTGTATTGTGCCTACTACTTCCTATACGATGGGCAATTTCCACTCCAATTTGATTGCATCGGCTTTTCTCGTTGTGCATTGAAAAGTTAATCCATGTCCTTTGTTCCCCTGCAACACTGCCTTCGCATAGGGCTGGCGCACTATCTAGGATTTTCTTTTATTTTTGTTTTTTTATTCGGTGCATCTCTCTTTTTCGTTTTTTGAAAAAAACTATCATGACCCAACTAAAGAGGATTATCACCGCGCTACCAGAGGGATGCACACCCGAACGAAGGACATCCATAACAAAGCATCGAGACAGAATCAAAAAAAAAAAAAAACAACAACAAAACAACGCTGTGGTTGCTATGCAAATTGGTTTCGAATGTTTGTGGTTTTATGTGCTGTTGTTGTTGTTGGTTTTTATGCTTTTCTCCCTGTTCGGTGATAGTGGCATTTTGAAGCCCATCAAGATAAGAAAAAATCCATCCAGGATATCATAAACGATGGCCGCAATGAATCGAAAATACACTAGACCATAGGTTGGGCAAATAAAATCCTAATCCTGCGATTAATTAAAAACGATGTCATTCGGAAAAAAAAAATTCGAAAAATGCTTTTAAAGTTCTAAACAGGAGGAGTGAGTGAGTCGGGCAGGATCGATGTCACATCCTGATTTATATCACCCCCTTGATCGAATCTATAGAATTTTTTTTCTCTGTGGTTCTACTGGTACAATCAAAGGGACGAAATGTGGTATATTCCGCGAGATTTAAATCTTCGGCAGGATAATGGATATCATAGATTTCAACGAACCGCCGCACTCTTGAACAGATGTCCTTGCATTTTAAAACCGAGAGAGAGTGGTACTTACTCGATGAAGAAGGATTTGTCGCCGCGCCAAGGATTCGCCGCTATTGACATTGGCGACATTGAATGATGTCGCTGGTGGTGTTAGTTGGTGGTGATGTTGGTGAGCCTAATGTGTCCGTGGATGACATGACAGTGCGACAGTGCGATAATGAATCACTATCCTCGGGGGACAGCAGTGGCATGTTATCGAGAGGAATCGCTGTGCGCCGCGGTTTTTCAGAAGGATATTAAAAACGATGTCACGTGGTTCTCCTATCGAGAGGATTTTCTATGAAAATCTTTGAAAGGATGTCAACAAATGTTGACATAATTAGAGCAAAGAATCCTTTGAGGGCATCCGAATAGTAATTGAAATTCATATTCATTTATCCTTTTGACTACTTGCCGTATACATGTCATCCTTTTATTCTGCATCAATTGACACAAGGGATATTATGTATGTGCTGACTTGAAAGGAATCCTTGGACGAAGCAGATGAAAAAAAAAGCACACAGCATTATGATAATGAAATACGATGGTAATCCCTTGAATTATTATTATTTTTTTTTTTTTCATCCTCGACTACGCATATCCTGCGTGAATTTTATTTTTTTTTTCCCCCTCCATGTGAGTGCACACAAACCTTTTCATGTGATAAACAGGACACTTGGGGATTCCGGCCGTGCCACCCACTTACCATTCGACCAAATTGGGCGAGTTTCCGGCCCAAAGGATGATGGCTCTAAGACGACACACAAAAAGGATACAAGAGAATGTCGCAAATTGAGCTATTCCCAGATTTTTATTACCCCCTTCGATCGATTCCTTGCATCCTGGTTCTTTTTTGATATTGAAATCCTTTTAACCCTTCATAAGCTGGGGGATATCCTTTTTTTACTTTCTGTCCCACTCAGTTCGTTTTTTTTTTTTGTCGACATTCAAGGGCACCGTTGGCAATTTAAAAATGGTGCCATCTTCAGCTGCTGTTGTTGTTATTTGTTGACTGACTCTGTTGTTGTTATTTGACTTTTTAGCCTTGCGGCAACTCCGCCTGTTACACCCCCCTCTGTCGCCCGCCTTTTGCATCCTTTTAAGGCGGGTAATTTTGAAGACATGAAGATGGAAAAGTGTCGCACAAATGAAGTGATTTTGGGTCTATTATCATACTAAATACGGGGCGGCGGCATAGGCATCGAACACTCTATCCCTTTAACTTGGTCCTTTACAAGTTTTCCATTTTATTGCGGCGCACATTGGAAGGAGTCGTCGACGTCGTCGTCGTCATCTTGAAAGGTCGTTAAAAAGACCGTTCCCACCCATTTTCTCAGGCCGATTGCTTTACGTCTTTGGGTGCCTATTTTGTCGTCCTTCTTTTTTTAATGTTTTCATTTTGTATTCACAGGATATTGCTGAGATTTTCGGTCTCACTCTCTGAGGGAGAGAGACCCCGGTATCTCTTTGAAATTTGATGGAAAAAATTTGCGAATGGGTTTTATTGGGAGTCTCAAATGATTTCCGGCAACGGGATGGAATCTGAATCCTTCTTTTACTGTTACAATTTAGTGAATTGATTTTAGAGTGTGTGACAGTTAATTTTTTTCGTTTGTTTGTGTGTGTGGATGGGCCACATATGGCGGAAGTTTGTTTGTTATCAGTTAAGGGAGTTGTGTCTAATTTTATTAAGAAAGCACAAAGTGAGCTTGATTTTATGAGGAACCATTAAGGATAATGGTTGAGGAGAGTGTTTAAAAACATCATAGAATCTTGTACAGAGTCATTAAGTTACCTTATGGAGGCTTTAGCTATATAAACAGAATGGTTGAGTGCTTAAAGTAAGTCGGAAGCTTAAAATATTTTCATTGCCCATGTGTGGTGTTATTGCGGTATTTAGTCGAAAAGGTAGGGTTCCGAAGGATACTTTAGAGGAAAGGACTGTAAGTTGGCAAGTTTTGTAACTGGGTAAGTGGGTGAATAGGACAATTTTGTTGTTTACACCACAGTCAGTGCTTTAGTAGAAGGCGACATTGGTCGTACTCAAGGAAGGTGGTTGCCATCCTAATGCTCTGAAAGTTTGCTTGTATGACTCTCATTCTGGCAAAATACTCGAAGAAGTACGTTGCCAGAGTACACATCTAGTATCTAGTCTGCGCTCACCACAACATCACGCCTCAGGATGACGACTTAGAATATCCACGTGGCACGGTATGTTCCGGATCAAGGGTAGAGTAGAGCTTCTGTCGCATAATTTGTCTGACAAGTCTTTTATGCCCGGTGTCTGCATAGCTGGTGGTGGAGACGTTGAATATCTAAACTGAAAGCGTTTCGCAGATCCTGCTCGAAAAATTTCTCGTGGATAAGGCCTGTTGTCGTTGGATGACCAGAATGGTGACACTCGAGGATAAACAGCAAAGTCTGGTCGCTGCAAATGGGTTCCCGTTTCCTTACATGGCAAGAAAAGAGTTCGAATTGCGATATCTGATGAGACTTGGATTCACCTGCACAACAAGGAAGTATACAGCAGAAACGGTGCCACACTAAATTGAAGGCTCATCGAGACCATAGGCTCCATTGTCTCGAAAGTGTAGGAGAATGACACTTTTTGTGGCCCTGAACGACGATTAAGGTCGTATATGAGTGGGAGTTCTGCAAAAAATTCTATAAATTGTTGAAAGTTCGGTGAGAGAAGGTAGAACAGACCTTGCACAGAAGCGAATTGCAATGAATTTGAAGGTACTAACTACGTGTGTGGCTATGACTGGATAGCTACTTGAGGATGCTAAATCTGATGTACCATCCCTGTCACCATTGTCAAGGAGTACTGTTTCGGAAGGTTATTTGGGGTAGAAATATTAGATCGTGTAAATTGGTCTAATGGTGTTCCGGCATTAGACCCTAGAGGTCTGGTTTGGTTCACAGATGGATGGTGTCTTTGGACCCAACCCCAAAGTCTCGATACCTATGGGAATGTGACCCACGGTATTTCAGGCTGAACTCCATGCCATTGAAATCTGCGCTAGGTTAAACCTTAGAAAGGGTATTAAGGGCGCTAGAATATATATATTTTCAGATAGTCAGGCAGCACTCAAAGCGCTTTCGTCCAATTTAGTGGACTCCATATCAGTTAAAAGCTGCTTCGATGCACTGCAATCCCTGGCGAGATCAATAAAGTAAAACTTGAATGGGTCCCCGGTCATCAAGGGATTGTAGGCAACGAGTTAGCAGATGAACTAACTAGGGCTGGCGCTCAGAATCTGCGTTCATAGGACCTGAAGCTTACTGTGGCATCAGCTGGTCTTCCGTCACAGCGCTGATTAATAAATGGGAACACAAACTCCGTCTGGACCACTGAGAAATTGTCCCAGGGTTGAGACAGCCCAAACTACTATCCATGCCTTACTTTTACAAGGATATACTAAACCTTTCTCACGAGGCATTGTGGCCTGATATACCACCTTAACAAACTTAATCTGAGCTCAGACACGGAATGTAGGTTCTGCTCGGAGGAGGACGAATCACCCGAACACATTCTCTGCAATTGCCCAGCTTTACATCGGTTAAGGAGACGCATTTTCTATAAAGAAATATGTACGCCAGCGGAAATGAAAAACTCTGCTACTAAGGATATACTATCCTTCATTAGGGAGGTAGTACGTCTCTTAGACTAATCATACCCTTATGATACAATAAATCCTTTAGGTCGCAGTGTCTGTCTCATGGGCAAGGGTTTAAAAAAAAAAATGCTAACTCTGATGCCGCCATTATTTGCAAACCCAACGACGTTCATCACCTTCATAGCAGGAACTATTAAAAATCATCATGTTCTCCAATTAAACCCCACCTGCAGTGGGGTTTCAATGATGCAGGGATCCAAGAAAAATTAAATTTTAGAGTTGGAGTTTCTGATCCCCACTTCAAACCATCATTTCCCTTCGAATGCTCTACATCGATGTATATTCAAAGTGTCCCTGCTCCACTCATAAGAAAAAGATTACTGGCGATGGATATCCCCTTTTATGGCATCAGCAGATCAGAAGCAGAAGATAAAGAGCTCTGCGTTAAAGAGTGAAACCTTCACAGATCAGACGCAAAGATTTTTCCAAACAGTCACATAGCACATACATACATATGCATGGCTTCAAGTTCGTTTTATACTGAGTCCCTTGGAGCTGTTTCGCCGTCGTAAGGAAGTGAAGGACTTGGCAGGCAAAGTTCACAATCCATATTCATTGGCTCTGAACTGTTCTGTGGCCACCAGACCAGACGTCGGTCATCACGAATGGTCTTGCCAGACCTTTCCAACTAGCATTTGACCAAAAATACTTATCGAAGTGGAACACAGCTCAAGGACTTTGAAAAAAAAAATAACTTTTTACGTTCCGTGCGTTAAGCCCTTAACACCTCACTCAACTATCACTCTTCTTCCTTTTGTTCGGCGAGATTATGATCAGGATAATAGGGGTCATAACCTTCCCACTTTACTGCATCCCTACTGGTCCGCCTGTGGGGTTCGCCGATTCGACTCAAAAAGTATGTCTCTGCAGGCCTTCCGGTTTCGGATCACTTCGTCGCTGAGGCCAATCAAATGCTGCTGTTTTTGCATCCAGGAGTTTTTTGGCCTGCCTCTCTTCCGCGCTTGTATAGGAACGTTAATTGACATAGCCTTTTTGACAGGGTTCGTGGGACCCCTCCTTTGAACATGGCAATACCAACTGAGCCGGTCGTGCTCCAATTTTTTTCAAGATGGGTTCTTTGACGTTAGGGCTTCCTTGGATCTTCGGACTTCTAATTCGATCAAGCTTTGTTACTCCTGCTGTCATGCGAAGCATCTTCATCTCAGCTGCCTCATACTTTTTGTACATTGTCCAGCATTGCGAACCGTATGTGAGCGCCGAACGGACAACTGCGACGTAGAGCCCTCCTTTCCGCTTAGGGGGCACTTTTCGGTCACAGAAGACCAGTGCTTCCCTGATGCGCTCAAAATCCAAGGTCTTTTGGACGTAGCCTTCTAGTACTTGCCGATTCCCATAAGAAAATAGCTGATACCCCATCGATTGTCTCATCAGTGCGCTGTCACATCAGCCAAATTCAAGGACATAGAGAGGCTGTCACATCAGGCATATTCAAGGACATAGAGAGCTGCCAGGCGATAGTAATAATTTCCGCTGAACTGTAGTGTACAGCGTAGGTTCTTATAACCTGTCCCTGGCGTGTCTTTAATCTTACCTCGTTTTTCTGTGTTTGTTTGTATTTTAAACGAACGAAGAGAGGTCATTGCTTTGAGCGCGAATGAGGTACGTTTCCAGCGGTACAGAATCGGATATTTTAAAGAAATTTCCTGGGAAACCTCTTGCAGTTTCCTTCTCAAATTCCTTAAATTTAGATATTTCAACTATGATGTCAGTACATAAGGATCTCACATGTATTTCTAGACTTTGTAGGTCCCATTGACAGTGAGCCTTTGCCTTTACTAGATGTGAATAGGCTTCAATGTCGACACATTTGAGGGAGCTCCCTTCAGCTGTACCTCTTTGAACACGTTACAATGCACTTTAAGTACAGATTACCATAAAAAAAAGGAAATTAAATAGCTTCCTCGTTCCCTACAAGCAACAATATTGAAATCGCCATCCGATCAATAAAGGACAATCGCCCTTCATCACCATCATTTTTCTGCCGCTCCACAACACTGTCACTATCTTCAACTTCACGATTTGCATAATAATTGCAATCACACTTCTATATTCACAACTTAATTACCGCACCATCAATCGACTCGCCAATCCTTCCCACCCAAGCCACCATCCAAGCCACCACATCCTTATGATTTAATTTACAAATATGAATATTTAACAGGGTTCACTTGCCAGTTGCAGGTGCTGGATGAAGGAAAAAAATACCCCATTCCCTCACCACCCTCAACCTTCATCAATTGTAATTACAATTGGAATGCACAAAAGAAAGGACTTAAGGACGAACGAAAAAAAAAAAAGGATGCAACTTTCTTGTTCTCCTGGGAAACAGACCAGATGATGCTACTCAAAGACAACCACAAATTGGAAAATTTTCGAAACCACCAGCTTTCTCCCCCCAACCCAACAAAAAAAAAAAAGTCTTCATCCTTCCCTCCCCCTCGCCGAGTCTTCTTCTATTTGAAATTCTGATAAGCATTTTGAAAATCAGTGGAATATTCCACACAATCGAACGTGGACGCGATAACTATGACAAAAGTTTTTGAGTTTTCACCGCCTCAAGGTATTCAATGATTAATCGTCCTTCTTCGTCCTTCTTCATCGTCTTCGTCGTGTCAGTGCATGGGGGTAACCGACAAACACATTCTACAGAAAAAAAACCAGTCAACGGTATTTATGCATGAAATTAAAAATTTTAATTGCTGATAAACCGGAAAAGTTGTGTGTTTCCCTTTTGGGAAAAGTTGTGCTCCTTAAGCGGGTGTGTGGGGGGGGTGGTATCCAGGAGGTATTCACGTTCGATTATTTCAAGTGTGTGTAGGGAATAAGCAGCCGTCCTTGGGGAGTGATTTCTCAAAAAATGAAAATAAATTATTTATTTGCTTTTTTTTTTGTTAATTAAGTGCTTTGCGGGGGTGTGGGGGGGTGTAAGACAAGGGGAGGTCCTTAAATGATTCAGATTTGGATGGTAGAAGGGGCAATTGTTTTACGTGGTAATCCATTTGTAGTTTATTACTTTAAATTATTTTCTCTGCGGTGACCCTTGGCACGTGAATCGCGGGACTATGAATAAAAATAATTGATAAGGACATGCTCTTGGTGTCCCCTGAATCGTGTTGTGTGTTATCGATTTTTAAAAATAGATTGTTTGGTTTCGTGAAGAGGGTTGTTACGTAAATATCCTGCCCAGGTAGGTAGAGGTGGCTGGGTCTTTAATTAAAGGCATAATTACCGCTAGAATGCCCAGTTTTGATACCGCAAAACTCATGTACTACACCCATCCTGTCGAGTTCAGGTAGAGGATAATGGCTCCAATTCTTCTGTCAGATATCTCTCTCAGGTCGTTAAGGAAGGGTTTACCTAGAGTACGTTGTCGGGTTCTCGCCAGGGCCGGACACCTGCAAAGAAAGTGAAGCTGTAGAAGGTGTTGTGGTGGATGCCAAGCTTGGCTGCATCGTCTCCTATCGGCCAGTGGCCCGTGCTAACGGCTACAATTCTTGCAATATCTGGTCCTGATCTGCCTAGTAGCTCATTTGTTTTGGGTTTGCCATAGCAGAAGTTGAAGAGGGAGCAAGTGAAGGATCACAGTAAGAGCATCCGTTGGATAGGATCCTACGCATGCTACTTTTTGAACTTTTTTTAGTCCGTCGATATTGTATTTCTTGCCTAAGGCAGGTCACCATACGATAGCTCCGTAGATGAGAATTGGACGTACGACGGCTGTGTACATCCAGAGGGTCATTCTTGGCTGAAGACGCCATTTTTTGCCGAAGCTTTCATTGCATGCGTGGAAAGCCATGCTTGCTCTCTTCACCCGTTGTTCAATATTTAGCTTCCAACTAAGTTTAGAGTCGAGGATTGTGCCTAGATATTTTGCACTAGAGGATAAAGAGAGTGGCCGGCCGTTCAGTTTGGGTATAATCCGCAACCACCTTGAAGCTCTCTCTGTCCTGTCACGCCAAGATCATGGGCATTAGCCATAAAAGAGGGGCGATAACTCCTACCTGAGGAGTTCCCCTACTTACAATTTAAGTTGTGCTATCGTTATCGAGTGAAGACTGAATGATATATGATCCTAGCATGGGTACTACTATGCTCCTCCATGCCCAGCTCGGCAAGAGGTTCTTGGGTCGCTTCGGTGTGAATGTTGTTAAACGCTCCCTCTATGTCGAAGAAGGAGGCAAGAGAGTGTATTCTTTGTATGAAGTGACCTCTTGACAGTGCGCACAACCTCATGAAGGGCCGCCTCTCTGTGGATCTTCCCTTGAGGTCCGCATGTTGAGCGTTGTATCCTGCCCAGACACAAGTATAATCTAACTTCTGGGATAGAAGACCGGCCGAAAGTCCTCATAAATTATGACAGCGGTCGCTAGTCAACCTGATTCTTATAAATGTGTCAAAACGTGTTTTCAAACTGTCGTCCCGAAAACAAGTTTCCAAAGTAATTTCTTCCAAACTAAATCGCCTGCTTCCCCTCAGCCCGACACCCTTCTCTGTCGTTCCCTACAGCAAAATGCTTTCCCCCTATGAAAACCAGAAAATAAAAACATTTCACTTTCGATTACCAACTAACAGCATACTGAAACCAGAAAAAAGGATAAACAAGGACAACTGCTTTGCCATAAATCTCATTACCAAGGTGATAGCTAATTTTAAAAATATAGAAAACCTTGTAGCCGAATACATGAAATCGAAATTTTTTTTTCATCCTCATCTTTATAATCATCATCAGCAAGGACATACAACACAAAATTGAGATAAACAACTGCCGCTACTTTCCAGTGAAATCGCAGCAATGTCACGAATAAATAACTGCCTAATTCACATTGAAAGAGATACAAAAAGAAAAAAAAAAGTCCACCGAAACAGAAGTTAAATAAAAAGAAACAATATATCCCCGAGGGATGTTGAACATCCCTTAGAACAAACTGCAAACGAGACAAACGCGCGAACAATAAAAAAGGAATCAAATTTCCTTTCCTTGCACCCCTCTCCAAATCGCAGTTATTTCGATTTTGCTTGTTACAGTTGTACTTGCAATTATGTACAACTCACCTCATACCTAACCCCTGTTCAGTAGTATGTCCTCTTTTTTAAGGACCCTCGGTGTTCGAATAAAAATCTACATTGAAGGACGAAGCTGAAAAAAAAAATATATTTTCGTTATTAGTGCACGTTATTGTGTCAAATTGTGTATCCAACCAACAAGCAAAAATGTCTCCTGCCGTGTATGACACACAGGACATACGTACGCAAAAAAAGGACCTTTGGATCATTAACTATTGTAACACAATACGAAAAACGCAGGATAACCCCTCCGGCCGCCATCGTCGTTGAATAGAAAACCGGGAATCAAGGTGGTGATTATGTTGGATTCGCACTCGATGGGGTGTTGAAAAATTATTCCCTGATTACTGTCCTTTAGCCCGGAGGCTATACATCGCACACACACAAAAAAAAACATGGTTCCTGGATGGTTTTTGTTATTTTTGTTTATTATTAGCCTGATTTTTTGCACCGAACAATGCGCTGCCATTGAACACGTTCTGGGATCGTTTTAAGTCACATTCATCATCGCGGCAAGGACGAAGGACAACGAAAATGACGGCGACGGCGACGGCGACACGGTAGTGAACACCGCACGTTCTCATCAACGGTTGGATAATTGCGTTTTAATTTGCCAACACACACGCAATTCACTGTGACAACAATAATTGCTATGTGCAGATATTTCGTTTTTGGATGAGCGATGAGGGTTGAAAGGATGCAGGATATGCTTGCTGGTTGACTATTTGCTTTCGATGTTGTTTGATTTCCGTTACTTTTTACTGTATACAGTTGCGTTTGGATTTGGATTTCTTTTTATTTGACAATTGAAGCAAATTAGGCGGTCGAGTGGAGTTAAAAAGAATAAGGAAGGACTATAGGGTACTAATGAAGTTGTACGCTGTTCCGAGGATGAGGGTCATGATTGTTAGTTTCTTTATTTGTTCGCCCACGATGATTGAGATGTGCTTGTGGTTGAGTTCATCTGATTGACGATATTCGCCTGAGTTGACATTGGGGATTTCGAGGCGCAGTTTTGTGACAGGATACGCAGCAAGGTTGTCTTCAATGTAAACATGTTTAGTACCACAAAGCAACATTGATAGTAAAAATGTTTATATTTAAGGATAATGGGCCCAACATGGGTGTGAAGAATTCTTAGAATTTCTACTCCTTTAGTGGTACGGATATGCAGGCAAAATCACATCAAAGCCCTGCGAAGGAAGAAAAGGGCATACGCAGTCACCCAGCTCAAGGATATGGAGGAGCCCGGTGATAGAAACAACATCCGGATGTCCTATAGAAAAGCCAAACAACTGGCAGTTGGCTTCAGGCCCGCAATGCAAGCTCTCGTCGAAATAGTGAAGGAAACCTAGTCACCGAAGCACAGGGAAGAGTAGATGTTTGTAAACAGCACTTCCAGCGGCTGCTAAATGGGCATCATGTAGAGAGAGTGGTAGGGGAAGAAGAACACCCACATCTAGTCAACGAAGAAATAGTCCTACCTCCGAGTATCGAAGAGGTCGGCACATCAAAAACCTGAAGAATAACAAGGCCGTCGACTCTGATGGACTGCCGATGACTGGACAATCAACTCCATATGCGATCATATGTCCTGCAAAAACTACAGAGGCATATCCCTGCTATATGTCATGTATAAGTTCCTATCCAACGTAATATGTGAACGTCTAAGGCCTTCCTGCAACCCACTCTTCGGCAAGTACTCGTACCAGTGTGGCTTCCGGCTTGGCAGATCGAAGATAGATCAACGAATTTCAAGTCGGAACTGACCTCGAATTTTCATCGACTTCAAAGCCTCGTATGATGGCATTCATCGCTTGAGCTCTACATGGCGATGGCCGAATGCTGTGTCGCCTTAAGCTGGCAAACACGCGATGCAATGTGCAAAATCCGTCCAGCTACTGGGATACGCAGACGATATCGACATCATCGGTCGCTCCTATCATGCCGTCATAGAGGCTTTTACGACAATTGAAGAACAGGCGAAACGAGTCGGTCTTGAGGGCAAAACACAGTGAATGTTGTCATCAAACAAAGCAGCATCTGTCCACCGTCTAGGACAAAACGTCACTGTTGACAGTAGTAACTTCGAGTTGGTTGAAGAGGTTACCTACCTCGGAGTAAACATTTACTCCACGAACGACGCCTAAGTGGAGATCCGCTGCTACTTCGGTTTGGCGAAACAACTGGGCTCAAAACTCCTAACTCGGAACACAAAATGCACACTAATCCTGCGAGTTCTTCTCTATGGTGCCGATAAGCAGGAAAGCAGAGCAGATTTTGTGTACGTTCGATATTCGGTGTCATATGCGAGGAGGGCGAACTCTATGAGCTGTACCAGGATGTGGATGTATTTCAAAAAGCCAAAACACGTCGACTACACTGGCTCGGCCACATCGAGCGATTGGGCAATTATGCTCCAGCCAAGAGGATTTTCGAATCTCAGCTCCCAGGTCCAAGACGACAAGGAAGACCGAACCTTCGTTTTAAGGACCAAGCTATTGCGAATGCCAGAGTGCTTGGTCTGGAAAACCGGAAGCAGCGTCCCCAGGATCGAAGAGGATGGAAGGCTGCTGCGTCTCAGGCAGGGGCCACCCACCGGTTGGGAGACCGGAAAGTAAGTAAATAACAATTCCATGCATGCTTGGAGACATGCGATAATTTCTAGTCAGAGGTAAGTCCACTGACTCATTAGCAGCTTTCATTCGACTCTTTCGCCAATCTTAAAGGATATGTTTCAGATGTTTCTCACAATAATTGATATCGCTCTTTCTCAGCTTCGTTTCGACTCTTCTTTGACTCTCTAGAACATCTTCGACTCTTAAAAATTAGTTAAATCATTGCTCAGACGCTCAGACGTTCTTATAGTTATTGTAACGACTCATTTTCGACTCTTTCGTAATTTGGATTTTCCCCAACAGAAATCTAGTTAAGTGCCCACAACATCGCTATCGATGTAATCAAGAATTCATTTCATTACCATTTATCTATTCATTCGCATACTCTAGTACACTCACTCCACAATTCACAATCTGTTCTTCTCGATTTCACTTGCGTCCTCTGCCGGCCTTCCATTCCCCGAAAAAAATATCCTGATTGCGATATTTTTTTGATTTTTAATGAAATTTTATATTTTAACTTTTAGTCTCGTTTCGTTTTATTTGAATTTACCATATCTAATTTCAATCCACACTCCCCCCGCCCCTATAACCACCCACCCACAAAATAGACATAGAGAATAACGGTATAGAAGCAGGAACCCCTTAGAAATGCTTAGAAGGCAAAGTGTATGCCTGCCTGAAGCGTTTGTATTTTGCGGTATCGGTTTTATTTGCTTTGTCATCCCCATGGCCTGACTTCTATTTCCTTTTTGCGTATCTTTGAGTATTTATCTTGCATTCGGAATAACAATTTACCGTTCGAACGTGTGTTTGTATGCGTGTAGTCTTAAAAAATAAAAAAAATAAGGAATTGTCATTTATTCCATTTACATATTATATTTGAGATGTTTTTGATATTCCTCCTCCGCATTTGGTAAATATTTGCAGACAGTGTTGTGTGCGGATTAGGTATCTGAATTTCCTTTGGCCGAAGAGCTCACACAGTTTAGGAGTCCTTTTGCTAACAGTGTACTGGTTTCTTGGAACCTAATTGCTGGTTTCTGAGTTGCTTTGTTTTGTAAGTACTTTCAACGCTTAGCAACTATGGCAGTAAGTGACAAACCAGTGAATCGAGTCAACTTTTATCGAATGTTAATGTATTTAGCACAGACACAAATCAACTGATGGAAATCTAAGACCAGCACTTCAACCCTTAAGTCAGCTGAAAAATTTTCGAACGTTATTCCGATCGTGTATAATTTCTCTGCCTTTTTCCCTTAAATTGAGATCGGATTCGCTGTCTAAACATTTGATTGATCAAAATTGCAGATCAAAACTTTAAGCAGCGACACAAACCGATTATAAAACACTCCAAACTTTACTTTCATTAGTCGTGGCATAATCTAATATTCATTCCAAATAAGTCCTTCAGACGGCAAAACTCTTTCCACCGAAGGATGTACTATATTTTGTTTTCTCTGAAGTCAACGCCTGACACAAACACCATCAAGGACATCATTGAATCCGATAAGGCTGATTATATCCATGACAAAATAGATAAAATGTCATCCTCAAAGTCGGACGGCGAATCATTTGTCAAGGTTCAGTGCATTCAGCACTCCCAACACTTACCCCTAATCTCCGCCTCCGCCACCCAAATGGGATTGAGCGACCGACCAGAATCCTTAAGCCAGCCACTAACCCGACCAACGGTGTCTGATATGATTTTTAAATTAAACCATAAAAAGGATAATGGAACGACGGACAGAAGGAGAGAGATAGAGAAAACTTCGCTGTGCGCATTCGAGTGTAACTGAATTTTTGGCATGAAATCCTGAAAAGGAGATGATTGCCCAACAAGAGGATTCCCAAATATCCCTTTTTTTTTGCAATTCTAATTGTGTTTGCTAATATTATGCGGGGGTTCTTGGAAAACTATGCATATCTCCTTAACGCAGAGGTCCTGCCTCTCTCATGCCTCTCATAATCCAAATGATGTATACGAATCCTTATCCCGAATTGTTTGCAGGATAATTCTTTCTTTTTTTTTACAGATTTTTTTTTATCTCACAGCTGAGGGAATAATAATTACATTGTGATATCCTTGCTGTGTCTTACTCCCACTCACTGTTCGTCCCTCTCTCTCAGCACTTTCTCTGATTTTAGATTCAGTTGATAAGAAAAAACACAAAAAAAAAAAAAAACAATCGAAGAGGGATGGTGTATCCAAAATGAGATGCAGTACCAACTCCTGGAAAGGATAATGGTTGGTTGCTTGCTAAAGATTAGATTATGAGTCATATCTCCCTTGGTGCACATAATTTTATTTCTTTCTTCACTTTCACCTGTTTCTCTGACTTCATATACCCACATATCGGATAAAGGATGAAGAAATGAAGACATCCTTTCATCCATCCTTCCACCAAAGCTACCAAAGCTGATTATATTTAACGATTTAAGAGTAGGAATAAGGGGTCTACACACATTCAAGATGAGAGGCGGCGAAAGGACATGGAGCAAATTTTTTTAGATTGAAATATTGCATAGCAAACAAAAATATTGATGTGTGTGTTTCTTGTGTCGTCCTTTGGCTTCCCATTTCTTCTTCGACTTCATTTTCATCCTAGCACCTTATGACTGTTATACGTCGCCACCTTCTTTCCTGCCTCCCCCCCCCCCCCCCCCCACTAGAATTGAATTATCCTGGATTTGAGATTGATTTTTTATTCAATTTCAATATTCATCATCATATGTGCTAGGATATGGGAAGGATATACCACTCGACTATGTATGAAGCAAAAAAAAAAAAAATCAATCATGTAGTGTACTCGTAGTATAAATAGGTCTTCGGTGTTTTTGTGCTGCTGCCCTTCTACCATCGTGTCCTTAAAATTGGCTTTCTTTCGACGACGACGGTAGTATTTGATGAAGAAGGAAATGGAAATTGAAGAGCCAGGAGTCGAAGTGTGGAGTGTTGCACTGAGCTAGCGTGTGGTATATCCTGTTGGAGATTGACAGGTCCTTTAATTACCATCTGAGAAAGGTGATGTTGTTTATCGTTTTTCGGCTCCGTAAGTGGGGTAGATTTTGTAAATCAATACGATAAACTATTTCAGTGTTGATCGAGGAATAAATAGATTGGGACAGGAAATCGATGATGCAGCTTGGAATCGTCGTTCTATTTCTGATTTTTTTTTTCCGAAGGACCAAGTGAATATGCAAATTGAAGTTATTCAGGGCGTTGAAAATTACCAAGATGTTCTGAAGCCTAATTTGCTTGAATCATGAGTGAAATAAGTGAAATATTTGTGGATGGAGATTAGGAAGGTACGTAGGTATTTGGGTATATATTCAGAAGAGGGTTATCCTGCTGGATATAGACCTTATGGCCGAGCACCCCTTAATCAGAATCTTGTGAATTAACTCTGGATATAACCAGCTTGACAGCGCGGTAAGGTTTCCACATTTTGCCCTTAAGGATAGTAGCATCGGGCGACCTTGGATTCAAGAAGTTAGAACCAGTTCCACGTCTTAGAGCACAGCGATGAACTTCGTCTAAAATACAGACATAATCTGTTTCCTAGATTAATTGGTGACGTTTGGGTTCTGCTACTTACTAAGGTGGGGCTACAGTTCGGGGTGAACCTGGGCCTCAATCAACTAGCCTCTCCACTCAGCCCGGTCCTTACCTAACTGCCTCTAGTTGCGCACTCCAAGTTGGTTGAGGTCCCCTTTTACTTGTGCGTGCCACCTTAGGCGAGATCGTCCTCTACTGCGCCGTTCGTCCGGTGTCCATTCGCTCTACATGTCCCAGCCATCTCAAGTGACTGATGTCGTAACACAGCTCGTAAATTTCCTCGTTGAATCTTTTCCTCCAAAGCCCGTCATCGCAAACGGGACCGAATATCTTACCAAGAATTTTTCTCGGATATCCTCATCCGCTTTCGACAGAGTCCATGCTTGAGCGACGTAAAGCAGGATTGGGATGATCAAGATCTTGTACAGAGTCTCCTTAGTCTTTCGAGATAGGGCCTTACTCCTCAATTGCCTTTTCAGCCCAAAGAAACATCGATTGGCAAGAGTTACTCTTCGTTCGATTTCAGAGTTAAGAGCTAATGGCAGAGCCACGGTAGATAAAGTCCCTTACTGCCTCGGAGCTATAGCTGTCAACTGTGACGTTCTGTCCAATTCGTCGATGTTGTTTGTCTCTTTTGGTTGACAGCATATACTTGGTCACATCACAGCGCCTTGCCTAAATCTTTTTTTGACATCGAAGGTCTCCGTGAGGTCAGCACCCACCTTGATGGAGCAGCGAGCGTTCTCCATAGTCATCCTGCACAGACGAACGAGTTTGGCAGGGATGCCAAAACCAGGCATGACTCTGTATAGCTCGTCGCTATGCGGCCTTAAAATCGATAAAAAGGTGGTGAGTATCAATTTGGACTTCTTGGGTTTTTGCCAGGGTCTGCCGGAGTTTTGATCGACTGTGGACTCTCCTGGCCTGAAACCGCATTGATAATGGCCAATCAGGTTGTTGATGAAGGGTTCCAGGCGTTCACACAACACTTGTATGACAGATAAGATGTTGTTCGCGATGTTGAGGAGACTGATGCCAGTTGAGAGGGTCTCCTTGTGAATAAGGCACACGATGCTGAGACTCCATTCATCAGGCATACACTCGTCTGACCAAATCTTGGAAATTAGTTGGTGTATGCTCTCTACCAAGTCATTTCCAGCTGCCTTGAACAACTCGGCCAGTAGGCCATCAGGACCAGTAGCTACTTCCTTCGAGGAGTCCCATGTCTGTCGAAGTAGTGCAAATCTCAATCCGGGTTCAAGCTATAAAGACATCCCACATCCCACGTACCATTTAAGGGTCCAACTAAAGTCGAGTTGCAAGGCCAGAGCCCTTAAGCATTCGAGAAAGATGAAACTTTTTTCTTTGGTTATTGAAAAGACAGTGGTCTAGACGCTCTCTGGTTCACCAAACTATGTGAGCACGTGTGCAAGGTTTAATGCCACTAAACACCCATCCACGTAACCTCATTGGTATGAAGAGGTCAACTAATAACAGCCGTCGAACTAAAGCAAAGATTTGTCCCAGTTAGAGATCCTTAAACGAATAATGAATCAATTCAACTTTTACAGCTGATCCTAGTGAAACGCCTAACCTTATAGAGCAACCTCTTTGATTTATGCCTAATCATACCCCATTTAGCATTAAGTTCCCACTCTCAAGGCCACCTTCTAACATTGGGAACATTGCAGTTCAAAAAAATGCACCCGGCAACATCAAAACACCTCTTTAACCGCAAATAAGGACACACACCCTCATCACTTCACCCGTAAAAAATGTTTTTATGCAAAGAAATCTCGGAAATGCAATCGACAATGAAAGCATGGCAGCCATAAGCATCCTTAAAGACCACAACGCTGCACAGAGAAAAAAAAAGAAATACCTCGAAGCCTTGGTGATTTTCTAAGCGCAACATCCTCCTCCCAGCAGCACCACCCCCGGGGAGGGGGTGAGAAACTGCCTCGCCAAAACATTACTGCCAGCATGCAATTTTCATCATCCGAGTGCCGTTTTTATGCTTCCTCTGCACATCATCATCTCCATCATCATAGTCGTCGCCGTCGAGCCACTCAAGCCTTCCCCTCGTCCTTTTCGGATGTAATTAATTTTTCGACAATACAAGATGGAGATGCAGCTCTGGAGCGGCTCCAATTGTATATATTCTTCAAGCAGCAGGCTGGCAAACGGCACCCAGGTGGGCACATGCACACCACCACCAGCACAGGTGGCTCAATGATTATGATGGTGCACATGACGTCGCTAGACATAGAAGGTCATGAAGCTGAAGAAGAAATATTTCATGAGTTTAGTGGAAAATATTTAAATTCTCGAGTCCTGTGCACCTTTTAGATTTCAAGGATACTAGTGTGGGATCATGAGGGGGCAGAGATATGCTGAACCGTGCACGTGTTGTGTACTCTGTCATGATTATGATGTGCTCTGTATGTCGATGCAACCTTCAGATCAAAGGTTTTCATCTACTTCTACAGCTTTTTGCTTTTTTTCTTTTCTAGAACAACAACAATAGATGTAAGGATGTAAGAGTGGGAAGGAGGCAACGACAGTGAGATCAAAAGTAACCAGAAAGCCTTCCACACGGATGACTTTGTGCCATTGCACTGGTAGAGATTTTAATGTTAGCTTGGGAGTCCTTCTTCGTTTACTTAGATCTTCACGTGGGTTATTGTTAGCGCGAGGAGGAGTTTATTAAAGGTGGCTTAAAGGTTAGGTTATAAGGATTAAGTTGAGTTGGGGGAGCATTTGTGATGTTGCAGGCTTAGTGGTTTTAATGAACATTTGGTGAAGGGTGGATATGAACTTTGTTTTTGGAAAGGTCAAGAGTAGGTTACCAAAAGTGAGTTCAAATGGGCATTAAAGACCTGATAGGTATTCGAGTCCCTGATGTGAGTTGGTTGGTTGTCAAGCTGGCAGTGTAAGTTCAACTATGATGCGATCATTCCTAGTATGCACGTCGGCTGGAAAGGGTTTCCTTTGCCCACAATGGGACGCGTAGAAGCGCAAGAGATCATAGCTTATCATCAGTAAATCATATTAAAAAAAAAACAATCAGTGTCCTCCCATCGCTTAAAATTAATTTAATACCCTGAGCCACAGCCACATGATGAATCCTACCCGTGCCCTTGACCCCACCATACACACACTGTTACCGCCCAGAGGAATCTAGAAGAAAGCTCATCCATCCAGAAGGCTATTGTTATAACTTTTCGGTTCAATTAAATCCCTGTAATATTCATGTCCTTATTCAGTTGCTGCTGATGAAAATTACTTTAAATTTCCAGCTACTATTACCCCTCGGTCCGTGTGGTGTATTGTTGGACACTGTACGACGAAGGACACCAATTGAGGGGAACAAAAACAATGAAATAGGCGGTGGGTGGGGAGAAAAGATAACCCTGCTGGTGATGGCGGTTCAAGGAAGTTTTTCATTTGAGGTGCCATTTCCTGGATGTGCGGCCAGGACAATGAAAATCACTCTCACACTTGTTCTATTTTTTGTCCTTTATATGGGGATATAACGCAGTTAAATGAATTACGTTGATTAGTCCTTTTGTCGAAAGTTGTCACAACGGAGGGTGTGTGTGTGTGTGTTACATTTGCGTAATGGGAAAACTTTTCCCATTGGTGTGTTGACCCTTTTTTTTTTTTGGGGACTTGTCTTTCTTTCCTTGTGTGCGCGGGAGCTGTATCTTGCTTTTGAACAGATGCCTGGACGATTTTAAATCAATTGATCGACAGGACATTCATGGTGCGGTGGATAGGAGACTTTTGAAAACCAAAGTTTGGGTGGATAATGCCCACAAGTGCGCACAAATAAGGGATCTGAAACGTAATCGAAGGTTTCACTGTTGAATTATTCCACGATATTGTCGTACATCGTCCTTATATCACCATACTCCTGATGGTATAGGCAGGACTTCTATTTGATTAGTTCCCAACCCCCCCGGACTTTGGAAACTTAATTTTGATTCAATGTTTGACTTCAAACTAAGAGCGTCATTAAGACGACGACAGTACCAGTACCATCCTATGGTTCTATCAGGACTAATCAGGATTACCAAATATTGAAAAAGTTCTCCTCACCCCCACATGATGTCATTCGAGAAGGGGGCCCTCTCGCCATCACAACTCCATCCCTTGGCCTTTAATTAACTTTCGAAACTTTTTTCCATCAGCAATGCACAATCTATTCATCTGTAAGGATTTCAAAACATCACCAGACAAGGATATATGGTCTCGTTTATTAAGAAAACATTCACATAAAATAATTTCCCATCAAACTCCCTCATTAATTTCTGGCCATTCAATGTGTACTCCGGATTAATGGGTTTTATTTACTCACCCCCCCTCCCATCCTTTATGTCATCGTCCTCCCCAAATGCATTCACGTTGGGCATAAAAGCAAACAGGACAATTTACTACTTCTCGGTATCCTTTATGGCCACAAGAACAAAACGTGTAGTCGTAAGGACGAACGAGATAGAGAGAGAGAGAGTCAAAGACAGGGATCAAACTGTTTATTACCGCTGACGACGCCCCATCAACTAATGTCGCGCATATCAAACTGTAAATGACTAATTAGACATGGAAGAGGAGCATTTATAGAGGAGGAGGGAGGGGCAAGGATACACAACGACGATGGGGCATTAAATGACCAATTTATGAGTAACGCATAATGCAGTCAGGCAAATGCCAGATGAGAATATTTATGAAGCGCTTCATGAGCTGCATGCATATGCATGTTAAACAGGATAACTGCAGGATTGTAAAACTTTACACACACACACACACACAGATACACGAAGTCTGTGGGACAGAGACGATTACAAAGTTTTTTTCTTTTAAGTAGAAAAGCCTCCTTGTGCAGTATACTCGTAGCTTTGGTGGCAAATAGGGTGGCACATTATTCATCGCTTAAGTCCAGCGTGGCGTGGTGCTAATAAAACGCTCACTTAACACCCAATTCACCGCCAAGTTGCAAATTACACTCTCTAATGGCCTAAAGCAGTAACACTGTTACTCCGTAGCTACTACGTAGGTAGGAAGACGAAGGACAAGTAGAAAAAATTGCACCACCGTAGTAATAATAATAATGATGATGATACTCGTAATATCCTCGAAGCTAGGACAATGCCACTAACTCACATACCTCCCGTATCATACCCTACCCACCACAATGAATGCAAGGAATCACATCCACTCCCCAATCAGAGCGATGGGTACACACGTAAGGAGCTTCACTCACTCACTAACTCGCCACCAAAAGTGGCATCCTCATCACTTTGCCGGCCCTTCCTTTGCTTAAGTTTTATATGCCCAGCGCGCAGGGTATGTACGGTGTGTAGGTGCTGCCCCACAAGAGAGCGAAAAAGGATTTACGTTTTTGCGGTTTTATGGGCAGAAGGATAACGTATTTTTTTTCTTGTTTTTTCTCGCCTTCTTTCTGGTGAATTTACGAGAACAAAACAACAGAAAACATAGAGAAAAAATGAAGAACAATGATAATGGTGGGCAACTGGTACGAGTAACACTGCACAAGCGAAATGGACACAAGGACACAACAACAGCTACCACCGAGTAAAAATTAGATGACATTAACGGTCTTAATGTGAGAGCAGTTAAAGTACAACACGCATAAAACATGTTTACGATCTCTGGCGACTCGTGTTGGTGTTTTGTTTGTGTTTAAGGGAGGGGAGGCGGGCGGCAAATGCCTATCTTATTTTATTTATTTTAATTTACCTTAAGGACATCACACGGATGGAATGTCAGGATAGCAATTGTTCTGGTGGGAAATATGGTGCGGCTGGGAGGAAAGTGGTCATTAAGGGGCAATTGAAGGGATTAAGTAGATGAATTACGCGACAGATTGTGGCTCGCAAATGTGTTGGGGTAGTGGAGAACCCTTAAAGTGGTTTTGAGTGCCTTAGTGATTCGTTTATCGCCTTTAATAGGGCTTTGAATAATGAAAGTCCGTTTTTATTTACCTTTCGACGATAATTGTGTGTGCTCATAAAAATGCGATGAGGTTGCTTTGAAGTACATGTTTTGGGACGCAAGACTAGTCAGACCATCGTTTGCTCCATAGTCGTAGAAGGGGATTGGATGACCTTGAGCCTTGAAAATATAAACATTAGCTCGCTCTTGAGATAACCAATGATCATGTTATTAAGGCCTGCCTTGTATGATTTTTGTGAGGCAATCCTATGACTTGAAGATTCGCCTGTCCAGCCGAGTGCGTCAACATCTGAAACACTTCGGTGGATTAGCTTATATACTGCGGATACCGGCTCTTTCGATGGCCAATTTTACGAAATGAAAATCCTTAGAAAAAGATCAGTGAATTTCAAGTCGAGAATTATTTAGGGTTTAAGGATCCGACAAATCCGTCATCATTCCCTTCCTTAGAAAGAGAACATTGAGGTCAAGTACCTGGGAGTAATCCTACACGAAAGACTTACTTGGAATCCACCTCTTGACAGAACCCTAGCCAAGGCTACCTCAGCGTGAAGGGCTTGCTCAAGACTGTTCGGAAAGAGGTGGGGTCAGAGACCAAAGATGATATACTGGACCTACCTCACTACCATAGTCCCTATTACAACTAACGCTTCACTAGTTTGGTGGGAAAAAGCTGAACACACCTCCACCTGAAACGCACTCCAAAGGCTCACCTGCACTGGCAACACTAGTGCTATGCGTTCGTGCCCTACAGCAGCTCTGGAAGCTCTTTTAGATCTTCCTCCCTTGCTAAGCAGTCACTGCCATAAAGCCTCATCTTTCGTGCTGGGCGATCTAGTTGGACATCTAAAGATGTTAAAAAAAATTCCTCCGCTTTCCAGCCCGCCGCTTTGTATTACGGACTCTAAGCCCTCTCGGATGAACTTCGCCAGCCCATTCAAAGCCATCATTCCGGAACGCAACCTCCTTCAGCTCCCATTCTGTGTGGTACACCGATGGCCCAAGAACAGAAAACGGAGTTGGTGCAGGCATATACGGCCCCAGTTTCTCTGGGCTGTTCTACATCTGACTTTCAAGCCGCGGTTGTTGCAATTGAGCTATGTGCCAGAGAGTGCACCAGACGTAACCGCCATAGACAGTCAGGCTGCGACTCTGAACTCCTTTTGTTTTGAGTCCAAGCTTAACTGGAACTGCCTGGACGCTCTAATGTAGCTCGCTGCTCACAATCAAATTACAATTCATTGGGTTCCAGGAGATGAGGGAATAGAGGGCAATGAAATTGCTGATGAGCTAGTCAGGCTAGGATCGCAGTCTTTATTCATTGGCCCGTGTCTCTTTTGCGGCTTATCCACCAGCCACATAAAGATGGAGCTTTATGGGATCATGGAATCACCAAGAGAGAATCTCTAAATGGAACTCAACAACCGGGCTACGTCAAGCCGAGAGATTCATCAATGCTTCTGATAGCAAGAGAAGTCAAGAAATTCTCGCACTGAACAAGCGTGATGCTACGCTCCTCACGGACTTCCTCGCCGGACAATTACCATCTCCACAAGATGGACATAAGTCCTACGGACATGTGTCGATTTTGTCTGGAACATCAAGAGACTGCCGAACATATCATGTGGGATTGTCCCGCCATGGCTCGAAGCAGGCAAAGACACTTTGGACCGGAGTTCAGTTCCCCAAACATAGTCAACCAGTCACCCGCGAAAACGATCTCCTAAGGTTCCTTCACGACCTTGATCTTTAAAATGTTGTCTGGAGGGGTACCTGCCGTCTTTCAAAGCAAAAACGCCCTCTAAGTGCTATGAAGGTGGTAGGCTCAGCGATGAAACTAGTCGCGATACCTTTACTCTCGGTTCATTAACACCTCATCAGTAGGTCCTTGAACCCCGAGAGCGGTTACATTACGATGCCTGTGAAATTTGTATCGCACTTCTTCACAAACTTCAATCAGCAGTCTAAACAATCATGGTCAACCCTACCCACACAACCCTACTCAAAGTTCGAAAGGAAAACTTTTTGCCATGAATTTTTTAATTAGCAGCAACGGAAGTGGGCTTGAATTGCTTACAACTGTCTATGCAATGGTTGTCAGTCAATGTGGCACATCCTTGAACTATGAAAAGAAAGTTTCATCCTTCAGCACGAGACCGACAGAGAGACTTGAGTTCTGCCGCAATTTTTAATCGGCCGCATGAGGAATATTGCGTACCAGTACACTTCATCCTTCTTAAGGCTATCCGCCACCATGCACACTTCCTTCGACCAGGAAGGATACACGACTTGTAGTATTTTTGAAGGATTTCCTTCTTTGTCTCGTGCCCTTCCATCCCCATTACAGCAGCACATACTTATATTTCGAATTATTGTTACACACTCGTACAGCATGTGTGTGTTCCTTAGGACTTGGGGTGTGTTCAGTGAATTTTCCATTTCAATGGCAGAGTACACTGCACTGCATCGCACTACTCCAGTGTATCAGACAGACGTCGGAAATGAGCTGTCAACTTTTGCAGCGCAATCATGCTGCTGCTGCTGCTGTTGTTGCCGCTGGTGTACCTCTAGCCATTCCGGTAAATAAAAAATAAAAAATAGAGTCCTGAACGGTTTTTGAATGAAGTGTTAATATTAGAAATCGGGACCTTCTCCGTACAGCTTATGGTGTGTAGGTCCTGTGTATACTGTTAGTTCGTTGTTTGGTGGTGTAAGAAAAACAGGAAAAGCAGGAAACTTTCGATTCAGTTGGATGGAAAATTGGGGATCAGCTGTTTATTTTCAAGTGAAAACGGGGATGTCAAGGCGTGCTGCAGTAGCAGTGTGTGACACACACAGAATGAAGTCGGAAATGTCAGATTTTGTGTACCGAACTGTGTGTACTGAAGTCATTGTATTTAAAACAATGTGTGGCAGTAAATTGAAAGTTATTGCTCTCAGATATCTAGTAATGAGGGGGAGAATTCTTCGGGAACTGTAGAGAATCTTGAAATTCTATGAATAGAAGGACATCTGCTGAATGAAGGAGGAAAAGAGAAAAAGTTTACATCGAGCATGCAGCTGTCTTTCCTTGTTTTAGGTTTTTTTGTGGTATCTATAGATTCGATACCGGTGCCTCCATTAATTCCGACTGCGTAATGGCATATGCAATCCTTTTTGCTGGACGCAGAGAATAAATAGTGGCCGCATCGAGCTCGGTAGGGAACAAATGGCCAACGGTCCGTCTGGGGTACATTTAGTTCCTTACAAATCTGTTGCAATATGCAGCCGTCCTGCCTTGCCCTCCGAAACTGGTCATTTATACGATTAGTGGGGCTTGCCGAAAGAGAAAATTTGAAAGTCAAAATGTTCCACTGAACGCTACCCTGCAAGTTCTACTGTACGATGCCGAGTGCTGGACGATAAGCAGGATAGTAGAGTACCTAGGATATAGGACAAGAATTTATCGTCTTCCGGCCAGAAGATACAACGAGCTGTACCAAGACGTGGATGTAGTCCGACAGATCACGATACTGCGACAACATTGCCTCGACTAAATCGATCGCATGGACAATAAAGCTTTATATCACAGCCCCCACGTTCCAGAAGACCAAGAAGAGTCAACCTCCGCTTTGAAGACCAAGCATTCGTGGATGCCAGAGAAATTGGTCTCGGAAACTGGAAACAGGTTGCCTGGGATCATCGAGGATGGAAGGCTAACATGTGTTAACCAGACGGGTCAGGAGTGCGTTCAATAAACAGGTAAGTAGTACATATCAATCAAGAAAGACAGATCCTTATTCACGCAGAATATAGGCATTGCCAAGCAGAGTTTGATAAGAAGCAATTCCTGATGCCTTGAGATGTGAAATAAATCATACTATCAGCGATAATAGCTTAGAGGTTCCAATGGATTCTATGTTGTTTAATTCTTTTATGAGAAGATTTAACCCAGATGCAGTTCAGGATCAGATTGTTTTATATTATTTCCTTTAAATGAATCGTTTTTAGGAATTAACTCACCAACTTGTTGAGGCACATGCACAGATCAAAACCAGCTAGTGACTTACCTAGAAAGAAAAAAAGGAAAAGTATTTTACTAATGAGTACAAAACCAGACATGCTTACAACACTGAAAGGACTCTTCAAAAATATTGTGAAATTAACTTTCATTGTAGTTTTAATCACTAAATTTCGCTACCTGTCTTCGTATTAAAGATTCAAGGACCTAATGCGGTAGTAAACCAAAATCTAAGGTCACGGAACGATCTGCAATCAAATTAGGACACTGGTCCAAAATTTTGATCGGTGACAAAAGACATAGAATTGAATTACAAGTAAGGAAGCTATGTGTCACTAAAACCGAAGCCATTTTTCATCTCCGAAGTTCAGTTGATTCTTTCGTTTTAGGTCAGAACAAAACACCTTTAAGTGAGTCGACATGCCTAACTAAATGCCCAGTAGCCCTCTTAAAATTGTTTTTACAGTTCAGCAACATACATACTCTTAAATAGTATTTTTCGATTTTTTTTACCGGCGCCATGGCAAAAGAAAGGCTACCGCAGGGTTCAGAGCTCACCCCATTATTATTAAATATGTGTATTTTTGTCTGACCTTGAGAATTCGGGTATGAGGATTACTTATGCCTAGCAGTACAAGTAGAAAGATGGCAGAATGGTAATAAGGATGTTTTCAAGGAGTCTCTGACTTGTCGCGCTCCTCAGAAACGCTCAACTTAACACCCTTGCCCTTGGGTAAGGAGATGTACGGCTTATAACCTTGGCCGATAATAAAAACGTTAGACAATCTGGTAGCAAACACATGGCCCTGAGTGTCCTTGACGTGAACTATATCAAAAGAGACTGGATGCCTCTCATGGTTCACGACGGTACCAACACGACCCACATTTCTACCTCCGGTGATCATGCCTAAATCAAATTTAATGTAATCAGTAACTTTGCCGGTAGAGATGTCAACTTGAACAGTGTCGTTTGCCTTGTCCAATGGAACGGGGTAGCGAATGGTCCTGCCATTGTGTGTAACGAGCAATGGAACTCCCTTAATAGCCAACTGAGTCTTGCGAACCTTGCACAGCTTGTACTTAGCTTCCTCGGCAAAGATACGGTGGATTGTGAAACGTCCTTTGTCATCGTAGACTAAGCGGTCCATCCGTACCTTGCCGTCAACTTTATTAAGATGCTGCACAACAATTTTAGTTACCTCAGCGCCAGTCACAGCGAACTTTAGACGATTTCTCAAGAAAATCATCAAGAGAAGTGGTTCCCTAAGTTTGTGTGGGCCTGTTGAAGGACGAGGGGCAAAGACTCCTCTGAGTTTGTCCAACATCCATGCTTTTGGTGCGGCTAAACGCTTAAAGTGTTTTTTAGGTCCTCACGCCCCCTCCTACCATACCATACCATACCTTGGCCAATAGAGACCAGTTCGTATCAAGTTTTTATCCTGCTAAAGAGGATCATAACATGTTCTGCGCAGGCCCAGTGTCCGCGTAATATTATTTCGCACACACGAAGGGAATCCACATTTCAAAACTGTGTTCGTAAGGCGTAGTTTAGAATATTTTTATGGAGTTTGTTAGCCATTCGCGAGAGGAAGGACGGTAAAAAAAGTGTTTTTGCGTTTTCTGCAACTCGAAAGTCGAACTTCCTTGTCAGCAGGCCAACACTCTAACCACTGATCCATGGAGTCAGAGTGACCAGATACTTTAATCTCTTCTTTGACTGCTTCGGGGGACATGAAGGTTCAAGGCTTTATAGTAGCACCTTTGACGGGATAAGCATAATGCTGCCAAAATAAAGTCTTCTGCAATACCCAATACCACCATTCACCAACTAATACGTCCCCGACAGATAAAAAAATTGTGAACTTTCATTGACTTTTCAAAAGGTAAGCAGCTTGTCATCGTCAGACCCCTGCATTGTCATGAAATTGTTCATAGCTGCCTGTTAATAGACGACCCTAAACCCAACCACTTAACAACCACTAATCCGAATATCATTTGTCCCTACGAGAACAGCTTCCTCTTCTCATCCAGCTGAATGAGCCCTCCGAACAAGGACCTTATAACCTGCTATTATCTGCTTGTCTATCCGTCCTCTATTGTGCACTCAAAAGGCAATTTTCCATATTTTTATTGCAACTCCAAACAAATGAAAACATTATCCTTCTGGCCTAACACCCGCTCCACCCCCTCCCTGCTAGTTCATATCCTTAACCTCTGTAGAGCGGGGCACACAAAACTACATGTCGAGGCAGATTTTGTGTGTAATATTATTAAATCGTTTGCTCGGGATACAGAGAACACTTAAAAATTTAATTAAAATTCCCAGCCACCCACTAGGACCCGTCACCCGCACCCGCACCCGCACCCGCACCCTCCGCCACTGACGCTGCCGCTGTAGCTGCCGCAACCGACATGAGTGAAAGTGAAAATTAAATTTGAAGGAGCTGAGTCTTGCAATCCTCATTAAATGCGTACACGAAACGAAAGGGAGTGAGACAGACGAGCCGGGCGGGTTATGGAACGGGACAGAAAGGATAATAAAAGGCAAGTAAAGACTTTGCGGATTTTAATTTAGCAAAATCGTCCTCATTCCCCCAGCGTCGTCGTCGTCGTCGTCGTCAACCCTCTCGTCTACATTCCAATGCGATAGGCGAGAGAGTGCTTTTGGATCTTCTTAGCCCATGCAGCCCTCTTTCCTTTGCCCTAACAACAACAATAAACTTAAGTACACACACTCTCTCTGTCTCTCTCTTTCTCTGTGTGCCCAGAGTATATATTTAGTTTCAATTTTAAAACAATCTCCACTCGACTCATGCCTCTAATACGATTAACGCCGATGATAAAATTTTAAGGGCTACCGCATATACACACACAGAGAAGGACGACATCCCGCTGTGGGGCTGGCGGTCTCCACTACCACCTCGTCAAGCCCTCGCTCTGTGTAAAGCCATATTTATTTCACATTAGTTTCTAATTTGCAAGAGCAAAAGGGTTCACCATTCACCTCTCTTTTAATCAGAAAATTAAATTAATTTATAAAATGGTTTCATTAAAAGCAGAAAAACGAGATCCACACAACCAACCGTCCTTGGAGGAGGGCGGGATCTTGAGAGATGGGACGAACGACGACTGTTGCTCATCCTTGTTTCTGGTTATTGAGACATGTAAGTAAATAAAGTGAAACTTTCAATAGAATGTTCTAGCGGACTGTGTCAGAGGGAACTGAGCTGTATATCCTTTCATTCCGATTGAATGGCTTTCCGCACAGTATTACCAGGATGCACATCTTAGATAGAAAATTTAACCAAAGGAATTCAACTAATAAAAATCCTCCATTCGAGTGCGAAATGCACTTGTCTTTTTCGTCCTCGTCGTCGTCGTCGTCGTCGTTCAAACAAAGACAAAGTCCTTTTCTTATCCTTTTTTTCTTTGCTGGATGATAACCTGTTTAAAGTATACGCTATGATTCACATTTTTTATTCCATATCCTTGTAGCTGTGGGTGGGGTATGGATGTGTGTGATCCTTTTTTGTGCTAGTAGCTTAAGACCTCTCTCTCTCTAGGAAGTGGGTTCACTTCCTTTGTGCGCTTCCGTTTAGGTGTGAAAATACTTCAAATACTCTCGTAGTAAAAATGTTCTCCAGCTGTTGCTATGAGAGAGCGTACATGGAGAAGAGAAAGTCTTAAGAAAATGCAGTGCAGTAGGGATACAAGGAACCACAAGTTGTTGAGCATTTTTTTTGGGGGAAACTTAAAATACAAAAATTTAGGTTAATGCCAAAGGAAACAAGGCAATGGGTTGAGCGGTTAAAGAATTTGTTCAGGATGTTGCATGAAAAAAAATTTAAGCTGAAGGCATTGTGAGGGAAATGTCGCAGAAGAAAGCAAGCTGTACGAGGTTGACACGAGTCCTTGTGCCCACTTAAGAAGACCGCTGCCTTAGTTGTCATTTATCCAGCGGTTCCTCCACCACATTGGGGTCTAGCAGCAAACAAAAATGATTCCACGAAATGCGCAACGAAGCTGATCAAAATCCTCGAGGAGGAGGTGCCTCTCAAGTCATAGGAAAGTGGCAGCCACCGATCTCTGCGCTCACAGTACAAGCACCTGCCTTCATCGAGATGCGCAGTTCATGCTTAAGGGAGACTTCACAAAACTACAAAAATTACGAGGTATTCGTATAGTCGCTGTAGAACTTCGATATGACGTTGGAAGAGGTTCTACGCTTTGACGTAGAGTCGCCCATTCCGTTCGGGCGTTTATTTCGTCGGGGTTCTGTTACACTACAGCATATTGCCAAAGTGCTCCAGAATCCGACTACCTGTGCGACGATTTTTGTACGCCTGTCTAGAGGCAGCAGCGCTACGCTTTGCTCCCGAAGAGTCCATAGTAGAACGTGGGAGGGTGCTGGCACCTTTGGACTCCATGCGGCTATTGGTGGTAGTCAGACCATGTATAGCCGCAGTCTTCCTACTGATCATCTCTTCAGGAGCTTTCCCGGTAGTCAGTTTGAACGCCGTGCTACCGGCCGGTCTTCAAGGATAACCGGATTATTTATATTGTGTTCCCACAAGTAGCGGAGAAAGGGATGTCAGTCTGTGCAGACATCCGCAGTACACAGATATGGGTAGCTAATCCCGAGGTCGTCAGGTATCCGAATACTCCGTTCGCGACTGAGCTATTTTTGGAATGGGCTCCCAGCCCGGTTGATCCACGGCACGGGTCGTATGACACCTTGATCTAGCCCACCGGAGGAGAGAGGGGAAATGAAAGAATGAGAACGCAGGGATTGAGTTCGCCTGCATCTTGGTTTCGAATTGACCTGTACTAGGCCCTTACACCACGACAAGGTCCCTTAAACTAGAGATTAGCGAAGCCACCAGCCAGATACCTGCAAAGGATGACGGGGTTGATGACATGGAATTGCACGTATCAGGAAGCAAGTCCAAAATCCCACTTTTGTCAGAATAATAGCCTTACACACAGGATCCGTTCCAGCGTTGATTTAGCCTAGAGTTTCACTTAATTCAAAAAAAACCTCGATTATAGAATAGCAGTGAATGAATGCGACAGCATACCACTTCTTTGCCAAACCACTTTTACAAATTTTCGTTTGATTACCAGAGTCATTGTAAAAAGTATAGAATTCCACACAGAACCCTGTGGCATTGCATTACAATCCCTTACCCGAACCACATACACTTTTCTTTCAGTGCACTTCCTCCTCACGATTCCCATTCACACTCAATTCAATAAAAAAAAAAAAAAGAAATGCAACAGTTCTACCCAAACCATCACACCGATAACTAACTGTTACAAAGTCCTTCGTGTGCTAACACCCATTTGGCCAATAATATAAATCAGCCCGGTGCAACCAGCACGAAGGACCAAAGACCGAACTGCTTCTGCTGCATTCAACTTGGGTATCAAAACCGATTTTTTACCTGCTGTCCTTCCTCACGATTTGATATCACTTTCTAATTTTTAAAGAACTGCAACGTGCTTCCACTAGTCATCCGTCATTTGCACCAAAGGACTCTCTACGTAACACATTTCTTTCCTTTCTCCCATTGGATGTTTTATGGAATTCGCGATGTAATAACTCCTTCTACTAGTATGTGTGCTCGTCCTGTTGCGGGCGTCCTGGTTGCATTCAATTTTCGTTGTCGTCCTCGCATGTCCTTACAAATAACTCTCCAGAGAGGGGGCAAAAAAAAAAAAAACAACCAGAGAAGAAGAGAAATCCATTTAGGATAAGTCGAGCTTGAAAAACAATTTAACGTATGGCTGGGGGTCCTTTTTTTTTGCCTTTGTTCACTCTGCACACAAATAATTTCAGTGGATATCCTTGCAGAAGTTGACTCTTCAAGTGTGTGGTCACTAAATGCAGGTGCGACGATATTGAATTGCGTGCCCGATTCAAATTACCGCGCTCGAAAATCCATGTCCAAAATGCAATCCTCATCGTCCTCGTTGTGCTCGTCTGTTTCGTCTCTAAGTGGATGGCAGAGATGATAATGTCAGACCGTTGTCGTCGTCGTGCGATAAAATAAAAAAAAGTAAATAAAACCACATCCACATACAGGAGAAATGCAGGATGGGTTTGGGGGCAGGAAGGACACACTTAAACACTATGTGAAATATAACCTGGCTTTAAGGTGATTTTAATTACACGAAATTAATTTGGATTAACGTTTGATATACCTCGTCCTTCGAACGGAACCAGTGGCAGTGATATATGACCACCACCGCTAAAGCCGAACGACAATGAGTGAGTTAGCGAGTGGGTGGTCCCACAAGGATGTTTGTCCTAAGGAATGCGCTTACGTGGTGGATTGGTTGGGGGAAGGTTTTGGTTAGAAAATTTGTCATCCTTGTTGTCCTCTGTGGAGGATTTCCTTCTTCTTGTGTTCGTTGGGCGATAAATGAATAGACTTAGGGGGCTGCATTTGGAGAAAAGTCCTTTTTTGTGGTATTCTCTGCTTTCTTTTTGCAAACGAAAGCCAACTGCATGCATGACTGCTGTCGGTTCTGGCTTGACACATGGCAGTCTCTTTACCCACAGGCAGTGAAGGTGGAACAAATTGTCTTGATGGGGTTTTATGTGTCTGGACATGGTGATAAGTGGAAATTAATTAAACGACGAAATTAACCCCAATTAGGTGGGGCTAGTCCCAAAAAAAAAGGACACAAGCCATAGAAGACGATTACTCACGTCTGATGCCAAGGATTATCATCTCCCATGGGACGGGAAAGCAAAAAAGTTTCTTCTCTTTTGGTATCCTGTTCATATCCTTAGAGAACAATATGTGCACCGATTCAAATAAAATGCAAAATTTAGTTAATACAATAAATCGAGAGAGAGGGGGGTGGATATGCTATGCATTGCTCGGCAGAAAGGACACCCAATAGAATACGAAACACTGCATAACATTCTGTGTTGTGTAGGTACTTCAAGTTGAAATAATGAAATCAGTTTTATGTGTCTTCCTTGTAGTTCCATAGCAGAGGACATCTTTCTAAAGAGGTGTACAAACACTTCATCTCCTCCAATGCTGTTCTGCTGCCTGTGGACGAAACCGAACAACGCATCCAGGACTCAGCCAGTCAGAGTCAACAAAGGTGAGTGAGTGAGTGAATAAGTGAGTGAATGAGGTTGGTCCGCATTCAGATTTGTTTATCAATCTGCCTGTGCTTATTGTGTATGTGTGTGTGGAGATGTCAGGCATAACTTGTTTCTCGTGTTTCTCTCAAGGACACTGTGTACAGTGTTAAGAGGTAGAACTGTATCCATTAATGCTTCAGCTTCAGTTTTAGCTTCAAAATGAAAAGCCAAGGAGTTATGTTACCTTAAGAGTGGTTAGCGCAAGTATAGTGTACATATCTACTCGGTATTGTTTGTCAGATAAAATAATACTCCATCACCATCATCCTCATCGTAGCAGCAGCATCGTTGTCGCCGTAAATTGTTATCGATTTGTCATCGACTTTGGAAATCAATTAACAACATCAAACATCATTGATGCAAATCAAATACGAAGCCAGAGCGTCGAGGGAGGCAGTGGTACACATACGGTGTAATGTGTGGGTAAATTAACATAAAGAGGGCCAGCGTTGGGCGCCAATTCAGCAAGTACCTTCTCCCACTCACTGTCTCTCTGTGTATGTATCGACGACCATATTGCTTTTGTCTTGTTTGCTTAAACCCTCAATGCAGAGTGCTGCAGTTCAGTGGCTATCAGATGGGGCTGGGGTTGGGGGGCGGCTGGTTGGTCACCCCTCCGCAACTGACAAGATATATTGCGAATTATTTGCGAGAGTACATAAAACTACAATAAATCTCTCTCTATCCCCATACAATACTCCACTTGGATGCATGCAGAAAGTGCACCAACACCACCACCCCACGGAAAATCGTTTGCATGTAGCTACATCGGAATCGGTTACAGGTGAAATTTATAATTTGTAACGCATGTTGTTCTATTGGGGAGGTTTTGCGGTGAGTCAGCGGGGGTTGAGTTTAAGTGCCAGTGTACGTAGCGAGTATTCGAATGTGTGTGTGTGTATTGTTCGTTCGTGTTCTGTGTCAAGTCATGTTTATGCGAGTCATTTAAGCATGCATGAGTTATTTGGCATAGAAATTTACACTCACCAGCCCTCCCCGTTTCCTCGATCTCTCTCTCTCCCTGGGTACTCTGCGATGTTTTGCTTTATGGAAACTTGTACCTGTCAACCGATACAACTATCAAGGCCCCGCCATACAACACAGCCTATTTATCCCCTCTTTAAAGTTTAATTCTACTCGGTGAGCTGGGCCCCTCCGTTCAAAGTTGAAACTATTTCTGTGTACATTTAGAGAAGGGTTGAGGCTGGGCTGAATGTATGTACATGTGTATGACATGCGCTAAATGCCAATTTGTGACAAGTGCGTTATATCGCTGGCTATACACATCCTCGGGTATTTGTCACTTAGGGATACCTATAAGCGCGCTGTTTGTTGTGGAACGCATCCGGAGAAGAGACGGAGAGTGGGAGTTTTGTAATTAGTTAGATTTTTAGCGCGACCTCTCGCGCCATCCATTCTATAATGTTTGCGCTTTTAAGGCTCGAATCGGGACGTACATAGGTGCCTGGATAGATGTATTATCGAATATTTAAAGTGGGCACTAGGTTAACCGCTAATTAAACATCATTTGGCGATAATGGATGCGTGGTGATGGTTTTAAGTCAGATTTGTATTGCTTTGTTTTAATTGCTTTGCGGAGACCGGAAAGAGATTGCATTTTGGTGCTCAAAAAGTCCCACCAACATAACAATGAAAGGTCATTAGAAGAGCTAAGTGTTAGGGAGGAGTGTTGCCCTAAAAAGTGAGTCCATCGTCTGAAGTCAGGCGTCATGTATACTTCCACAATGGAGTTCGGAAAAATCGATTACGCAGGTCCCTTCGGCTTGAACTATCCTACGATGGATACTGACACATTTGAAAGAACTTTTCCAAAACTGAAGGCTGTCTGGGAAAATGTACAGTAAAGCCAAGCCCTAGGCACTGTGGAACAGTTTAGAAAGGAGTAATTTGACTGAGAGGTTAGAGGTTCATAGAGGCCCCCCGAAGAAAGGTTGTCACAGCCGAAGCAGCACATGGATCGATCCTGGGCCTCTGGAACGTCTCCTACGATGGCATACTCCGAATGGAGATGCCTCAAGACATCTTCCTGGTAGAATACGCAGATGACATCACAGCAGTGATTACGGCAACAGACACCGATAACGCGTTAAAAAAAAAAAAAGCTAAATCAGGTCATGAGACGGATAAATTCTTGGATTGAGGCACACGGCCTTAGCTTGGCCACCGAAAAAACTGAGATAAGTAGTCCTGCCTGAGATAGAAGAAGAGGTCATCAGAAGTAAGGGAGCTGTGAAGTACTTGCGGCTGTCACTAATTACGAAGTTCTCCTCTGGCAACAGATCAAGTCTGCATCGGAGCGAGTTTCGAAAGTAACGACGTCTTTGAGGAGATTGATGGCGAATGGCGGGCCTGTGGCCAGCAAACGAAGCCTGCTAATGTCGGTATGACGAGATCTGGGCGGAAGCACTACGACAAGAAAAGTACACAAAAAGCAGATAGCAGCAGTACAGAGACGTGGAGCTTTACGCGTGACAAGCTCGTATCGAAAGGTGTCAGAGCCAGTCGTCCTTGTAATCGTAGGAGTGACTCGCATTGATCTACTCGCAGCAGAACGGAAGTACGTCCGCGAAAAAGGCATAAATTGGAGTCGAGGCGGCAATTGAGGAGACAAATGAGCTGACAGTGGCAAGAACGCTGGAGCTCGGAAAGCAGAGGGCGATGGACGGCGGGGCCGATCAGAGATGTAGCTGAGTGGAACAACTTCACCCAGTTCTTTACTGGGCACGGGTATTTCAACGCCTTCCTCCACAAGATTGGCAAGGCAAACAGCACAACCTGCTAGTACGGGGACTCCCATTTAGACGATGCCCAGTACACCTTTTTCGTCTGCAGCTGGTGGGAGGCTCAACGTTGGGATCTCGAACGAAGCATCGGAGTCGTCACCCCAGAAAACGTCGCCGAAAATAATAAGCGACCAAACCTGGAGCAAAATTAGCCAGTTCATAGAAAATATTCTCAGGATAAAAAAAGGGAGAAGTAGAAAACAGAGCGTGAAGCCAAGAGGATGTACGCTAGACACCCCCCTGAATTAATGCGAAAAGGAGTCCCAGGGAGAGTGGACCAGAGACCAAAGGGGGGAGGAGTTTAGTCAGTAGGAGTCTGACACACCAGGTACTGTCAACGACAATGACCCCCTGACGGTGCATGGTGCATTCTTCACCTCGTATACGCATTCAGTTCTCTGTTTCCAGCTCAATTTTTTCATAGTTTGTCCTTCGTGACTTAGTATTCATATTCAGGACTCAATTGTCAAACTGATTCCAAAAATTTGACACGGGGTTTGTGGTGGCGCCTGTGGCTGTGTTTCTATCTGAATTGTTCTCGAATTGCCTTCTTTCTCGTTGGTGACCCGGTTTGTTCACTTTTTTTTCCAAATGAGACAATCCTTCTAAGGGAGATCTAAGGTTATGGTTGCCATTGGTTTTCGTCCTTCTATGCTAAATTTTGTTTAAACAGGTAATCGGCTTGATAATCATGGATCTGAAGGGATAGGCACTATCTGAAGCATCCCCAAAGTAAATCTTTGGAAAACTGTCGCATGTTGGTAAGTAGCCACTCTCTGTGTGCCATCACTGTAAGGCACCGTCTTGAATAAGTCTCCAACTCAATTGCAGTTCCTGCCGAGAACATCTTATAAAGCTGAAGAACCCCCTCGAACATCAGGTAGTGCCAACTGCACAACGTTCTAATTACCATACGTCATCCTTACCACTGACGCAACCCCCAGAAATGCTAAAACCCTTTTCAAAGCTCTCGACACTCGACTGCCATAATTAAAAGCCCCCACATCAACAACATCATCATCACCAGTTGGCCAAAAACCCAGCAACCAATTTACCCCTCCCTCCTCTGGCAAATATTCCCATTGGATGATTGCTGAACTGATTGCGGCGCCCATCGGGCTAAAATCCGCTTCTTTTGCAACAAATTAAAAACAAAGCAAAAAAAAAAAAAATTGTTGAGGAAACTCCAAAACCCGCAACTGACTTTATTTGTCATGGTTGTAAGGCACACACGCATAGCACTCGCGCTGCGACTCATTAATTCATCGTCGTCCCCAAAAAAAAAACCGAGCGAGCGGCACAACAAGGAACACAAGAATAATAATAACAACAACAACAAACATCAAGGATAACAATGGCAATCTCTTGTACACTCTCTCCACTTACATCTCCATCTCCATCTCCATTGCTGGCGCTCTGCCGTTCCTCTTTCTTGGCGAAACTAATAACAGCGGGACTATTAATGTCAAACTGGTTTCAAAAAGTTTCCTCCTCGCTTGGATCGTCGTCGTCGTCGTCGTCGTCGTCGTCATCGCTGTTGTCGGTCGGTGGTTGGGAGGACGAAACAAGCCAAATGACTTCATTAATTCTCGATTTTCCGGTGGGGAGGAAGCAATTTTATGCACACACACACCCCATTGACGTTTTCCAAAAAAAAAAAAAAAAACGAAAAGTACTCGCATATCCTTTGGGTGAGACACTCCATGCCACATCATTTGGCAGCAGTTTTTCGGAGTTTCTTGGAGTAAATCTTTTTTTTTTTTTTTTTTTGTCCTCCTTAAAGCCAGAGACGTGGCCCATATGGTGTCGAAGACTATGGTGTGTCCTATGGTCTTTACAAAGAGATTTTGACAAGCATAAACTTGCAAATGGCCAGAGGGGTGACACGAAGCTATAGCCTTCCCACCCACTAACCGCGCCCGGAAAGACAAACTTTTGATTTCTCAGATTGTGAAGATGCTTTAATGATCAGAGAGAGGGTGAGGTATAGGGGGGAGGGGATTTTTTGAAAATGGTGTTGGGGTGGATGAAGGATCTACGATAAACAATGTGATTCCTGATTTGGTGGCGGGCCCACGATAACACTTGGGACTTAAGCCGAAAATGAAGAAACAAAAGCATGATTCCACGAAAATGTTCTTCCTTCAATCCACACACACACACCGACTTTCTTTATCCATCTTGGCCTGGTTTGTGTATCATTTCTTTGTTTGTTTTGCTCTATGTGTGTGTGTAGCAGCGGTAATCATCAGGGACGAGTCGGCATCGTCGTACCTCGTAAATTAACGAACGATTGAATGAAGTTCCATGGGTAATAAGAAAAGTTTGATTGCGGCGGAATCCTTTTTTCTTTTTCGTTTTCGCTTTCTTCTGGTTGTTGTCTTTCCATTCGAATCGTTGAAATCCTCTAGAGGATATTTATCACACACAAGCATAGCTCCAAGACGAAGGATAACCGATGCGGTTATCCTTGATACCGTACACCACAAGCCAACTACAGTACGAATCATTAACCCCCAAATAAACGAGGCCGATTCCTTGCGCGTATGTACATGTTTTTGTATGTGTGTGTGTGTGTGTATGGATATAATTTTCTTAAGGAGCTTGTTTGGTCTTATCTGCAGGAGCAGCATAAGCTACACAAAGGACCCAGCTCTAATTACAGATTTTTGCCAATCGAACATTGATGGCGTCTTTCAGTCCAAGCAAAGCAAATGACCTTTCATACCACCAACATGGCACCAAAGGGAGGGAGCAGAAGGTCGATGGTGGCAAGAAATGGTCTTTTGATTAAGAACAGATTAAAAGTCATCAATAAAATTGGATTTACTACAATGCTTACTACTGCTGTGTAGGTAGTCTACTTTCGGTTGGCAGAGCTTACTTTCTGGGTTTTTTTTTTGGGACCAACTAGAAGGAGAAAGTTTTCAATTTCATTTTCATTACGAATGAGAATTCGTTACGTATTTAGTTGGAAGGATGGAAGGAGGTCCTTGGTGACGATATTGTTATTTTGTTGTTTTGGTATTTGGTGACTGTATCGTGTTTTTTATTTGCGAGTAATTCGCGATTTTGAAGGGAATAAAGGCGAAAAGTGTTGCCAATAAAATAAATCGTTTAAGGGTGTCCTAGAGTAGCCTTTAACCCTAGTCGATGCCAGCATAGTTGCGAGGACGAGTAATAAAACTGGAATAAGTAAATATCTGAATAGTGCAGAGGTCTATCACGATTGTGGCCTAAAAGTGAACAGAAATGGACCACAAATGGATCCCTGCGGTACACCACACTGCATCACGTTGTACGTTGTTTGAGATTTTACAGAGAAGTACCTGTAGTCGAGACAATCAAGCGGAGATTTAAGGTCTCAAGCGCTGTGGTCATCAAGACATTTCGGGACTCTTTTAAGAAGAGGAGATTTAGGCCTTCTGACAGCAACTTTTTCTAAGATCATGTCAGACACTGGAGGAAATGCCTTATAAGCTGAATGGTTTTTTTTAGAAGCCTTCTCATGACAATTATTACTCTCGGACGATTGTCAGACATTCGTGAGAGGTGGGACCGTTGGTGTTTCGGGGACTCGAACCTCGAATCTCCAGCTCAGCATTCCAACGCACTAACCACTGAGCAACGGCGCCGACTTAGAAAGGATGCTTTCAGCTAGAGTTAAAGTTTACACTTAGCAAGGGGTATGGTTGGTTGGTTGGTTGGTTTAAGAGGGTGGACTTGACTCTTCACTTAGGCCTCCATTACGCCCGTTGCGTTCCCCCTCGTCTATTTAACTTTCAGGATTAGTTGTGGTGTTGGAATTGTGTTGGGAAGGGATGCACATAGCTATTGGGAACATGAGTGATCGGGAAGACGTCGTGTGCTCCTTGCAAATTCTAATATGTCACCGATTCCTATCTTTCTGAGGCGTGTTAGATCTGGTATCGCTGATCCCAGCCAGGGGCATACCAAAGTGCTACTATTTCGCAGAATATTTATGGATGCACCACGCCTTTCAAGATGATCGGCTTTGTAGTGGCTTAACATGGTTCAGCATAATTTCAGGGATTTTGTGGCCATTTGGCGGAAGACACGACTTCTTTAATCGCCAATATCTCTGCATGAAATATTTTACAGTGACCTGGATGGCATCAAGGATGCTTACCGATTTCGGAAACGTCTGATTGCACGCATACCTTAAATGAGGATCTTAGACAGAACAACTGGAAAACAGTGGTCATTAATCGGAATGCCTGGATAAAAAAGATGAGAAGTTGAAGCTAAGCCCTGATGATGATGATGAGAGTGATGACAAAACGTGGACCATCCACCACTTTACTACAGTGGCTCACCATAAGCAGGTACAGAAACGCGTTGAAGGTCTCAGTTCAACTGCTCAAAAACAAGGTAAAAAGTACACAGACTGACGGTTAGTTTCAAACAACACAAGTCCTTTGCAGGTAGCAGGTATCACTTCCTTAAAGCATCGATTTTCTACTACTTCTCCCCCCAAACTTTATCCTTAAACTTACTTCAGCGCTAGAATTTATACACCTTTTCAAATGCAATTGAACTTGAGAAGCATCGAGTAAAAGCAATTAAAGTCCACCTCCTTCGAGGTGCTCCAACCTAAACACAGTTGCTCAAGGGCGATTGCACGTTATCGAAAAAGTTTTTTTTTGGTTTTTTGAGAAACTTCGTGATCCTGCTTCCTAACATAAACACTTCTCACCTGCACCCCCATCCCTTCACTAATTTCCTATCTTATTCTTATCTCCCACTTAAAATCGAAATGAAAAATATTTCTCAAGGATTTGGAGTGGGGGAGCGCTGAAGGAGAATGAAAAACGGAAAAAGGAGTCGGAAACGTTCCACTCGATATCCGCCCCCGAAGAGCGAAGCTCTTTCAGATTTAATTGCTGCCAGAAAAAGCAAAAAAAAAAAAAAATTTAAAATAAGTCCAATAGATAAGGCAGTCACGTAGATGTGAGACATGGCGATGCCTAAGTATCATTTGTATCTGGAAGCGTCGCGGCAGGAGCCTATACCTATTGAACGTGAGCTGTAAAGTATCGAATCTCATTAGAAGCCATCACAAGGAGTAGGAGCGGCGAATTTCAACTGTTTTTGTTTCAATCGATATCAGGTTACCAAGTAGGTATACCCTGCGGGACATATGATTGCGATCCTGTAACGCATTCCTACAACTTCAACTGTGTGGAAAATTACTTAAACGGGGCGCGCCGTTGCACACACAAATGTAATTAATAACGTTGTCATAGTGAGTTAAGTGATGCATGTAGCACACACAGAGAAGGTACGAAGGATACGTAGGATTTTCGAGGGCAAAAATGCCATGTAAAGCATCTAGCACACAGGTGAACTTCAAGGATTCCGTGCAGCATGCGTATCATTAATTGCTCATAAGATGGAGCAATCCTTTTGGAAAGGAAAAGAGGTGGAACGCTCGTTTGCATTCATAAGAGTGAGAATGAGAAGAATCCTTAAGGGTTGAAGGTTGACTATTTCGAGGGCGAAAATGCGGTGGAAAATTGGAATTCTTTGAATTAAAGTTCGACTACGTACTGTCCAAAGTTTAAGGGGATGTTTCTGGCCAAAAATTCACCCATTCCAGCAGCGAACAGTTGTGATTTCAATCAAAATCCCTCTGCAACATGTGTCACACACACGGACGACGAGACCTTTTAATCCACCCCAAGGGAGCGTTTGTGCCTAGCACACGCGAATCACTCAATCGAAAGCAACCGACATACGTACACACGCTTCTTATCCAAATCGACTGTCATCTGTCTCGTTATTAGGAGGATGACTTCTCGGCTGTGACCCCTTTTCGCATCTCAGATTCTAATCGGGTTATGTCTAAGGAGGCACGGGGGCGCTAAGCCCCCTGTGAGAATTAATATTCGCAAAATTGGAAAATCCACTGCCACTACTGCGATTGCCAATCCTGCCAATCAATTTGGTTGGCGTGACCCATCCCCCCCAGGATTCGTCCATTCGTCTCTATGTCTACCTTATCGTCGGATCTCCACATCGTTTCCATTCCGTCAGATAAGCATTTCATCTGAAATGCCCTGCCTGGCAGTGTCACATGACTTTGACAGGAAGGAAGGAAGTTTCAGGGAATTATGAGTGCAACGTGGATGAGATGGATTCTGTTGATATTTTTTTGTAGAAATCCTTATAATCTCTCGCTCGCTAAACTGCTTACGGAAACGTCATATTGCAGGGTGACACACTTTTGCGTATTGAATTTCACAATTCAATTGACACTGTTGAGTGGGTGGGATGGTGGTGCTACTGTTGCAGATTACAAGGGTGTAAGCCGATGTTAGATAAAAGAGATCCTTTTTTCAATTTTTTTTTTTCGTTTGGGGTTAAACAATATTAGACGGTGCGGCTGGCTAGAGTTATTAAATTTTAATCTGATTTTCGACAGCGGAGGCTGTTCATCATTTTGGAAAATAATACGCATTCGCATCCATGCGGGAGTCGCTTTGACAGATGACACATTGTCACTTGTGTTTGTGTATCTCCTTAAAGCAATGAAAAAGGAAGTTTCTGTGTAAGCTATGTAAGGCGCAGATACGTGGATACGGAGATGGGCGGTCTGACTTGAAGGCGTTCAGTGTTTCAGGATATTTCCTTGATCCGAACTACGAAAGGATTGGCTATCTGAAGGTTTGGGCTATATGCACTATTTTCACGTTCATGTGGGAATCCTGCCGCTGAATTTACATAAAAGGAAGACGATGGCATCCATTGAACTTCCTTTGCGCTGACATGCTAACTCTGCATACGATTTCCTCTACTTGATGGCTGTCTTCGTAAGTCACTCTAAAAGGACTCAAATAGATGATAGCCGTAAAAACCCGATACGCTGCTTCAGGACGGAGTTAATTTAACACCAGCTAAGCCAGCTGTGCGGGGATGGCCGGCTTTGCATGAGCTAACCACCTTTTGGGCTAAAACCGAATTTTTTTTTCCTTTCTATGGTTGGCAAGTGAAGCATATAAGTAGGTACACAGGTTATGGTCATCGGTTCTCCGTATGAGATTTTTGCGGAACGAGTTCTCTACTTTGTCAGAAGGATACTCATATGATGTCGATACTCGTCCTCCTCCGAGCAGGACCTACATTCCGTGTCTGAGCTCAGACTAAGTTTGTATTTCCTTGTAGGAGTGAGGTTTGATTAGTAATTTGGATTATCTCAACCATGGGACATTTTCCCAGTGGTCCAGATGCAGTTTGTGTTCCCAATTATTAATCAGCGCTGTGGCGGAAGACCAGTTGATGGCACAGTAAGGTTCAGATCCTATGAACGCAGATTCTGAGCGCCAGGCCTAGCTAGTTCATCTGCTAACTCGTTGCCTACAATCCCTTGATGACCGGGGACCCATTCAAGTTTAACCTTGTTGTGTCTCGACAGCGACTGCAGTGCATCGAACCAGCATTTAACTTATATGGAGTCCATTACGACGACGCTTTGAGTGTTGCCTGACTATCTGAAAATATATACATATATCGTAGCGCCCTCAATGCCCTTACTAAGGATTAACCTAGCGCAGATTTCAATGGCATGGAGTTCAGCCTGAAATACCGTGGGACACATTCCTACAGGTATCGCGACTTTGGTGTTGGGTCCAAAGCCACCAGCTCAAACTCCAGATTCCATTCTCGATCCGTCTGTGAACCAGACCAGACCTCTAGTCTAATGTCGGGGATGGTACAAAACATCCTGATGAAGATTTGCAGAGGTGAAAGCCCAACGACTACTTCTAAGGCTGCCGTAGGGCAGGTACGAATAGCACCTGTGATGCCGAGACAGGCAATTCTCTGTAACTTCTGAAGTTTAGTTGCCGTTGTCCGTTCAAGGACTTTCAGCCACCAGACGACGGCCGTGTATGTGATAATGGACCTCATCAATGTATCATTTTTGATTTAGACCCCAAGTTCGGCCATAAAGGCGTGTAAAGGCCCACATGGCCCTAGTAGCGAACTCGATAGCGAACTTGATATGAGAATTCCAGCTGAGCCGTTTGTCGAGGATGACCCCGAGGAATTTGGCTTCAGCTAGAGTGGTGCCTTTGATGATGATTGGTCCTAGATTGACCAGTCTTTTTTTAGTAAAAGGCACTAGAACAGTTTTGCAGGGATTGATGGATAGTCCTTCTCTGCTGCACCAACACTCGTCGATTAGATAGTCTCTAGGCTTATACACGAAGCTCGGTGTGGAGGTCAACGATTCGTTTTCACGCAGTGGGATTGAAGCCAGTTTCGGCCTCGTACTTTGGACATCGCTGGTGGATCTATGCGAGAAGGTTGCGGGGACAATATTTGGTGCAGGAAAGAAGGAGGCACTTCACATTTTATTTCCACTTTTCCTTCTTATAACATTGCCTGGAATCTCGACAAGATGTCCTCGTTGTAGCTGTGCTGAACTCTCTGCCTCCCTTGAACATTTATTCTCTTCACGTCCACTGATTGCATTCAATCACTTAAGGCAGTACAGCAGCGCCCAGTTGCTAAGATGGTCAAAGTCCTTGAGACTGTGAATATCACCGAAGCCTGAGGACCCTTAAACTACTCAAATTCAATAATTAATTGCATCCTTGAGAAACTGCAGCCCAGACATCAATCAGTATGCACATCACCGCCACCACCAACTGATTTGCTAGGACACTTCAAATCATCACACTAACTTAACCACCAATTTTAGGTACTCACAGGTACTTGTCTTACCCACGTCTTCCATTACTAATCGCTGCTGGATACAAGCAGAAAAAAGAAAAGAAAAATAAATCCTCAACTGCAAACGTGATCGCTTGAAAATCCTTTGTCCTGCACAGTCACATCTCAATTCACACCGCCATCACCATCAGCATCATCGGGAGCGGTGTGCTGTCACTTACTGACAGTTGAACGTGTGTGTTTATCTGATACCATACACAAATACCGCTACAGCAAACAAAAGGACCTCACATCGCATTTATTTAATTTTTATTTTACGCCTCCCGTTTTGTGCACGTAGTTTCATATATTTGACGAGCAAGGACCCCGAAAGCAAAAAAAAAAAAAAAAAAAAGCAGAAAATTCAACAAAGAAAGGAGAATACAAATTTTCATGCCGACGAGGTGCCGATAGCGGTAGGATCCTTTCTTTATCCTTGCATAAGATAAATACGAGTATGTGTAGGTGGATGGAAGGAGGCCGTACAACATCCCCCGCGCCACATGATTCAATTAAATCAAATTGAAACGAAAGGACACGTGTTTTGAATTCATAATGCCGCCCCTTAGGGACATTTATTCGCTTTGTGTAGCATACACACAGTTCCATACTATACATATCACGAACAGGATCAGGGATACTGAGCGCCACTGGATTGCTGAGTGATTTTCGAGAATTAGTGCGGCGCGGCGGTTGTGTGCATGCCTGTGTACGAGGAGGGATTTGAGGGCCGATTTACAGATTGTTTGCCTTGTTTAAGTGTGAAAAACGCTTTAACGTGTTAATGAAGTCGTGTCCTGTGATAGGTGGGTGGGTGGCAATTACAAGGACTCCTCTAGCTAGCTGTCTCTGCATTGTCAGCTGTGTGAGAGAAAAAGTTGCCCCTTTGCGTTCTTTTTAAAGCCAGCAGTTGCACACATCCTGTGTGTGTGCATAAATTTCCACTCTCAAAAGTGTTTGTTATCCCTTTTATTTTCTACCATCCCTACTACCATTTCATCCTTGACAAATCACTCAAATGAAGTTTAACTAAGCGGAAAAATTATAAGCAAATTAATTTGCGAAACAAAAACTTTTCCCTCTAGCGTGGCAAACAATTCACAGCAGAGCGAGACAGAGTCCTTAAATCCTTCACGCTGCCGTTGGCGCTCGGATCGAGTCGTTCCGTTTTTTTTTTTTTTTGTGTCCCACCCACACCACTTCACTAATCAGATTATGTCGCTTTTCGCAGTTTTAGCTGTAAAATGCAACTAAAAGTCTTCGTCTCGTTTTGGGATAGTTTTAAACTTTGTGTCATGCAGGGCGGAGTGGAGGGGTGGAGGGGTGGAGAGGGAGAGTTTTTGGGTGGTTTTTGGCACAGTCTGCCTGCCATGCACACTGCGTTGTGTTCAGTTAGTGGTTACAAAAGGTCCTGGTTTGGTGTGTTCTGCTGCGATAGCATTTTGTGCAAAACTTTCACACTATAGCCGATCCCCTCATCCCCCAACCCACCCGGTTGTCGTTGGTCGTTTTTAGAGGCCGGTAGACATTTTTATCGCCACTTGGATCGCTCAATTTTGTTGTGCATATGAGTGTGGGTGAGAGACTGTGTGTTGTTCACGCAACAAGGACCTGTGACAGGCACCCACCCACCAATCTTTGTATCGTTAAATTGTCTGTGTATGGTATGTGTGTCAGTTAATCCGCTGAAGGATAATGAACTTCAAAGCAAAAGGACGGGTAACCATTGGCTTCTCGCTCGCATGAAGTCAATTTATTTGCGATACGTGATGCATGCTGGACTGAGTATGTGTTCGGGATAAAGATACTCGTACTTTGGAGTCACTTCTCAGATTGGTTTGGTCGATGCCGATCGATAAAAAGCGTTTCCCAAATGTCCCAAATGGATGTCGGTGGAGTCTAAGTGGGGATTATAGCGTTCGATGCAGTTAGGAGCGAAAAAAATTGGAAATTCGCTATCACAAGCATGACTTGAGGCAGCTCAAAAGTTTAAGGATTGCAGTTCGTCATATTTCGACTTTAGTGGAATTGTGGAGTCACGTATAGGGAAAGCCTGCTCCAACAATCAGCCGTAAACCGTCTGTTGATATCTCGGTCAATTTGGTTGTGTATTGATAACCTTCCCTGGTTCAGAGAAACATCGAACCAGACCACCTTGTTGTACTGTGGATATCATCTCTATCGGCTTGAGTGTTCCCCACTTTAAGTTTAGAGCTTTTCTTGTGGTAAAGCCTCTGACTATCATTATGAATTGGCGTCACTTCTATATCCGGTCACTGTTTTGGGCACTCATGGGAGGCACTCTTCTCGGTTATAGCCTTCATCATGCCTCTGCATATTTGACACTGTTTTGTGCTGCGCCGTGTATTCGTGTCATTAAGGCTCGAATTCGTCAACTGGAACCATAGGAGAGTGTGTGTTATGATGCAGGAGCTCATGAAAGGAATGCATTTCGGTTGCTTCTCGTATCAGCCCTCAACCTTCCTTCCAGGCGTTTGAGAAACGGATCCAGAAAACCCACGTGAGATCGGAGTGATTTGGTACATCCTCCTTCGTTTCTTTTCCGCCCAGTTACCAAGCTCAAGACCTATCGCTGACTAACGACCTCTAGCGAAAAAGTGAGGTAACAGCACAAATTTGTAGTCCACTTTACGGTTTCAGTTCATCTAGGTTTCCCATCGCTCGGAATGATCTAAAGTTGGGCGACCACGCAGATTGTGAAGATGGAGTTATCTATCATCGGTACCTTCGTTTGAATCCATAAGTCTCTGGCTGCACTAGAAGCAAGCGAGCACTTGGTCCATTGCACTATTGGTAAGCAAACCCTGTTCTCCTATTTTACTGGAATCTTGAGCAGTCTTCGATCTGGCAATGAAATGAACTGAGTCAGTACAACCGAAGAGGTAGTATTCCACAGTATCGTCGCAGACTCTCCTGTGAGATAGCAAGGATGACATGTAACTTAAATGCGATCTACAATTGTATTTGCAACCCAATCGTCGATGGAAGGCCTGACCGAGGACGCCGGAAACCTTGTTAGGTTCTAAGAAATTCTCCCTAAAGCCTTACCCAGCAATCGCATGTTTCTCACAGTTTCTGTCTTAGAACCCAGAGAAGCCTCAGGGAATTCAACTTTGCGGTTGACCCATGCGTAGGGCGTAGTAAGATACCAGAAGTGGTCAGTCCTTCGGCTCCAATTGATGATAAAATTCCGTAAACGAGACGAGGACAGACTCTGCGGTAAAGAGGTTTTCAAAAGGTAAAGAATGTCTTAATGTAGATTAAGGATATCGTCCAGGTATGCTTAGGAAGCGAATTTGCTTCCGTAGCAGTGGCCAACTGGCTGGACAAAACGACGATTTGAGAAGAAATAAGCACGTTGAGACCTTTAACCCCTTTTTCTGACTCAGCAAAGCCCTCAGCAACGTTAAAGAGGATTATTTTAAGGACCTTGACTAGATAGTCAGTTGCAAAGAATATCCCAAGAATTTTGGTGAAAAATGGAAGTCGAGTCTTTGGCCGATAGTTACTACAGCAAATAATCAATCGGTTTCTGGATCTTCTGGATCCTTCGACAGTCTTTTGTTGGTGCCTTTGCAGACGGTGTCGACTTCATTAGCAATGCAATGGAAGCGACCTAGTTCTCCTATCCCAACTGGTAACTTTCGATGGCACTGATGCATCATAGAAGAGCTTCAGAACCTTCTCACATGGCGTTTACTATGAAGAAAAATAGCATAATCATTCGAATGTCCTTTTTTAGTTCTTTCCACTTGGGATCATGGGAATTTATATGAAGGTGCATGCTCATCTGCAATTCCAAGAACATGGGTTACAAATAGACACAGAAAAGGCAGCTTATGCGCTAGTGTACTTATAATTCACTACGAAGGATTCAGCTGTCCAGGGACCTACCACAAGATATATGAGCTTAGTTTGAACTGTTCCTACGTTCCAAGGTTAAGTCAAAATTTTAGTAAGTGCCTAGTAATTTCCTGCTTTTCTCTGCTTGAAGGATAACTCCGAGATTTTGTAGGGATGGTTCCGTAAAATTGTCCTTTTTCAACGCAACGTGCGTCGCTTTTATTTGAAGTTGAACTTTGAATTACAGCTCCTGTAGCCCCAACTACCTGACATCGTACACAGTGTTCCCCTGTCGAAACTTAAAATGTTTTCACAACAATCCTCGGTCAAGGGACAGCCAGCCAGCCAGGAAAACCCGAAACTATAAACTACAACTGAACAGAAATTGTCCATCGTTGCGCTGTTGTAGTACCCCCACCAGCAGCAGCAGCAACAACACCACCATTTCCAAATAGCTTTTGGCTTGAAATCACAACCACCGTAGCACCGGTACCGGCACCAACGCCAACCACCACCACGACCATTGCCACCCATTTATATCCATAGCACCACTATGGATAGCCTATTAAAGATATCAGACAATTTACAGCCCCTGCAGCAACATACAAGCAATTTGTCCAACGCCACTGCACGAAAATCTAGGACTGCAACAAAACCTCACCGAACACTTGGGGAGCTACGCCCGGCAACGAGGCAGGTGGTTCGAATGGACAGGCCATGTACCACTATCGGATATCGACACCAATTATAATTCCATCGACAACGGGATGGGAGGGGATGGTAATTGCCTACTGCCTGCCCCACGTCCTATTAACAGCCAGTTTCCACTGTCTTTTGTGGGCCACGATAAGGGCTCTCTCCACTGTACGCACACAGGAAAATCCGGGTAAACAGTTTGTGTTAATTTTAATTTATCCATTAATTGAAACCCCGGTCGCGTGAGCGGAGGTCCTTCGAGTATGTGTGTGCGGGCATGTCAATTGAAGTCACTGGACCGCATGTGGACTTCACAATCAGATCCTGAAATCCACTACACATCCATACATCAGCAGATAAAAGAACCAAATCCAATTCGATAAACTACTCATTTGATTGAGGCAGCTATGGTAGGGGGTTGGGGGCCGGGGGTGGTTTGGTCCGCCTTGAACTCGGCCTAAATAACTGCAGCCTTCTCCATACGCACGTATGGGATTTTCCATTTACGATAATCGAAGAAAATTGATAGAAAGTCTATTCATCTACAAAAAAAAATTGGTAATCGCTACCGGGGGAGGTTGCAAATCGATGGAAGAAATATGGAAAAAGTTATAGCACACAGGGGTGGATGCAGGAGGGATGAGATGACTTTTTTGCTTCCTTGCGACTGCCCATTCATTCAGGGATAGATAGATAGAGATTCATATCTTTATTTGCCATTCGAGAATATCCTTATGAATATCACGTATAAGGACGACGACGCCGCATGCGAAGCCTACATACCTTCTTTGTAAGAGTGTGCTCCACCGACCGTCGCCCCATATACTCGTATGCTGTATGCCGCCTTAGCAAGCCTTTTTTATTTATGACGGTTAATTTTATTAAAAGACCTCCCCCATCCACCATCCACAGAACACCAAAGACTCTCCTCGATTGAGGAGATCCGATCCATTTTTGTTTTGCTTCGTTTTTTTTTTTTTTTTATATTTTATGTCCTTTCATATCCTAAATGGGATGAAATTGCTTCCTTAAAAGAAGGCGGCGGACACAAGACGGAGTCTGGGAGAGCAAAAGAATTGCCCATATAATTCATTTGGATTTGTTGAGCAGCAAGGCAGAAGCTAACGGAGGAGATGGAGGAGAGAAATATCTGTTATGGGCAAGGATTGAATACCATATGCTTCGTTGTTGTATTTTTTTTTTGAAAGGATAATACCCTGAGGAGACTGAGGAGGCATCATCATCGTTAAACTGCCTTCAAATGGCGAAGATTTTTAGGAGATTTTAGCACCTTATTTAGGGGTTTCTTAAGAGAAACAACGAGCAAGGGTTGAAGGACGGAGCGTCCTTCCCGCCCCCCCAAAAAAAAAGAGTTATCGTTGGCGATGAATTGTTTGACTTTTAAGGATATTTTTTCGATTGGGTTCTTGAAGCTTTAAGTGGCCCATAGTGATGAGGAAACAACATCTTGTGGAGTATTTATGGGAGCTGTTGTGGTTTGAGAGTGAAAGTTGATATTTGTGCTCGTGGCTTGAAGCGTAGGAAGGACGACTGTGCAGTTTTAATTTCGCATGAAAAATGGTTTTGAGATTAAAGGCGTTTTGAGAGTTGACTGAGAAAAATCCTTGTAACCACGACTCAAAGCTTAGAAACTTCATATCCTGGAATGCATCAAAAAATCAATTTCAGTTCTTTCTGTTTGAGTCCTTGGGTTGGACTCGAAAACTCTGTGGGACTATGCTACAGTGTCTGTTCGGTCTTCATGTCCTGGCTGTCTCATACCAAAGATTAGCGGGTCAAAATATAGCATAAGTTAACGAGAGTTTCAGCATCTCTTTGGGTTCCAAATACGGATCGCCAGTGGCTAATACTCTCGAACCAGGAAAGCCAGTAATAAAGCTTTGAGCTACATCACCTCTTTGTGGAAGCGGAACACACAAGAAAGGAAGGCAGCGCAACAACAGAAAAATCGCCCACAAGAAGGATGTATAGAAGGCGAAAAATATCCGGAGCTCAACAGCGGAAAAGGGTTCAAACCCAGGCTGGCCTGCTTCAACGTCGAAAGTCGCTTTCCCGCGTGTGCAAGCAGCGAACAGTAGAGGCATCGCACCAACACTAAGCAGGCAGCCACGGATAGAATATCCTAGTCTCGTGTCACCAGAGGAGGCCTCGACAAACTCCGGCAAACTTCCAAAGGATTCAGGAAGTTTCAAAGCAGGTTCAGGTCCTGAGAATGTTTCTGCTGAGCTTTGTCTAGCTACGTCGTTCATAAGAGATCTCATTTCTCACGATTCCATTCTGACCAAGGACCCAAAGAAGACTCAATGAGTTCAGCTATGCTACCGAAATTGGAGGGGTCTAAATTTTCTAACTTTGTAGCCTGGCTCTCAGGCAGAATAGGTTAGGTTAGGTTGGAGTGGGATGTGCACCAAAAAGGTGCTTACACGGGGGCCTATTGGTCCATTGGGATACCCCTTAATCAGCTAGCCGGTCCTTGCTCGAACCAGCGTGTACTCCTTGTGAATCTTGGTAAGCCCATCAGGACGCTTGTGCCAAAGAATCTGTTCCCCATATGTAGGAGACGACGGTTTTGGAGATTTGGGCATTCGCAGAGCAAGTATTTGACAGTCTCTGCCTCTTCCTCATCTTGACAGTTCCCGCAGAAGTTCGGGGAGTTTATTCCCAGCTTCTGGACCTAGTGCTCGTCCTTTCCTAGCTAGTTCATCTCCTATCTCGTTCCCTTCTGTATCGCTACGTCCAGGAACCCAGCAGAGATTGACCACGTGGATGTTGCTAATTATATTCAAGATTTCACGACATTTGCCTTCATTGCTGCCTGACTGTCCTTGGAAATTGTAATCCTTGAGGATTGTCAATGCTGCTCTATCGATGGCAAAAATTTCAGCTATCGGGTAGAATAAGTCTGTTTGTTTGCTTGTTGAAGCCAAGTCTTTTCCTGGATGAAACCATCCTTGAACTACTTTGTGATGGAATAACAGTTGCGAGGACCATTATTCACTCATTTCAGATTATGTATGCACTGAGGAGTACTCGGAGCCAATCTGCCATAAGACACAAATCAGAGACTTCCGAGTGGAACGCATTTACTGAATCTCCGAGTTGGTTACAGGCTTTTTTTTTTGTTCGGCGATACACCGTAGCCCATACTTCGAGTTATGCCCGACTCCATGCTCCTGTATGTCTACGTGGCTAAAAAAAAAAAAGCCCCTCTGTCCTGTCTGTCCCCCTGCGGCACCGTCAGTCAAAGCATTCCTTCGCAGGGGCAGGCATGACGATTCGTCACTTCCTTCTCAGCTGCCAGAGCTAGCGGTTGCTTCGTTTCTTGCGCATCTCGGTACCTGTTCTTTGCTGCATCATTGTTGTGATTACTACACTTGAACACAGCATGAACACTATTATATTTCTCGGTGTCATTGGCCCGGCAATTTCCCTTTCCAGGATATTTCTAGCCGTAGGGTACTTCTGGCATTCCATCAGCACATGTTCCGCGTTCTGTGGCCTACCTTCACAATGCTGGCAGTATGGGTCATCCTTATACTTATAAGGAAGCATCCAAGCCCCGACAGGGCCTGCCTGAGGTTCACTTGTTCACTTCTCCGTGTTTCTGTTGATCCACTGCTCTATGTCGGGGATCAGTGTATGTGTCCATCGTCCTTTTGTTGTGGTGTTCCACCTATCTTGCCACTGAGCTGGCATGGCTTTAATGGATCTTCTCCTGTCCTCATGCTCGTTTTCGCGTATTCCCGCAGACTTTATCGCTTCTAGGTCGATGGGCAATCGGCCTGAAAAGACGCTTATTGCATCCGCTGAGACCGTTCGGAAGGCGCAGCATACCCTTCTGTGCACCGATCTCATCCTTCTAATGCATGACTCACGGTTCGTTGCTGGTGCCCAAATTGGAGCCGCGCACATGAGGATAGATTTGCACGCCTGCTTTTAAGGACAGCTTCAGCCTTTTGATCAGTTAGTTCCAGGGCTGATGTCTGCAACCATATCTTCACGTTCCTGATCGCTCGGTTGCAGTTCTGCGTCACTTCCACTATTACTACTGCGATATCGTCGGCATAACCGATAATATCCACTCCGCTCGGCTCCTGTCTTGAGGAGAAGCAACGCAATTCCGTTCAAGGACCAAACTGGACTTGACTGCAAGTCGCTTATAAATTGTCCATTTGCACAAAATTTAATAAAACAATTTTTTTTTTTTTTTCGAAAACATGAGCACACCATGTACTAGGCGTGCCATGTCCTTGGAGCGTTTTCAAAATTAAGTTATTAAATTGAATTTGAAATTGATTGAAATCGTATCCGTCCGAGATTGCTTATCGAACGTAGTTTCACCCATGGGGCCGATCCTGAGGTCAACCAAGCGTGACAGTCTTGTTAGGAACGCAAAAAAAAAAAAAAAACACAACGTAACATGTGTCAATTGCCTATTTGTCTCTCAGTCACTCCCCTGACGCAAAAGTATCTCCACTCAAGGGGATAATCCTGGAAACTCAAACCGTACGTATGCATGTACATACGTCCTTTTCGTCTTTCGCTGTCATTCTATTGGAAACTGAAACCCATCGCGCTGTGTAAGGAAACCAACCTAAAACATATTCCAATTAACTTTGTAGTTGACACGGCTGCCTAAGTAAATACCGCAATCTGTTACCGAGTGCCGCGCAAATCCTTTGCACTGCCATAATAACGGAGTCATTTCACAACTGTTTGCCGCGTATTTATTTTGATTTTCACAGTTTCAGGGATGAATCCTAGAATTTAACGGATGAATCTGAGGAGAACAGCAGAAAGGGATTGTGGGGTGGCGTCAGATACCGCAGTCAAAAGGATTTTTTTTTTGTTTTGTTTTTTGTGAGATGTTTCCTTGTTTGTTGTTGTTTGTGTTTCTCTTTTTTTTAATGCACATTTGCATCGAAACGTGATGGTGTCAGTTTGCAATAATTCCGACTCTGATTTGTGCTCACGTTTCAGTGGGGTGCAGATTGAGGAATCGCTGCACAATTTGTCCTTTGGGGTGGATAGTGGCCTCCTGTGTGTATTTACCTTGCCGTGGTAATAAAAGAAACACAGTTGTCGATGGGTAAATATAATAGGTTTTCATTATTCTTGTTTTCAGTTTTATGTCCGCTCTTGCTTTTCGAAGGTCCTGGCAAGAGGGTGACGTTGAAGTGGGAATTTTTAAAGTATTGGCAGCAATTAATCAAACAAAAATGTCACAGTTCGTGTGAAATTACTTTTAATCAAGTGAAGGAAATATGTTTCGCGTCATCTGTATGTCCTACGTGTACTGTTCGCATGTGTAGGTAATCTGTTTGGAATGGCGGCAGTCCGTCAGTTTGTAACCCTGGAAATGGCTTTGTGCCGCCTTCACATGAGAAGACACTGAGCGCAGTTTTTGAAAAAGTGGATCTGCGTCAAAATGCCCTTTAGGTCTTCCCAAAAACCGAACAATTTGGGCCTTTATCTGCTCAAAATTCGAGATTAATTATCGAGATTATATCGATTACATCTTCTGGTGAAGTTTGCTCTTGACGTCTCTACTCACATGACATATATTATCTCGTGGTTTTTGGGAAAGGACATGAGCACTACTCAACCCTTTAGCCTTTTCCAAAATAGCTCTAGAATGTAAAACCTCTGGAATTCGGTCGGAAGGCTGAATTCATTGAATCTCGTCTGGCTCCCAGGACACAGGGAATAAGATCTCTGACGAGCTTGCTAGACAAGGTTCAGAAGAGGCTTTCTCTGGACCTGAACCTCGTTGGGTTTGCCAGCGTCCTTGGTCAGGGCTTCCACTAACGATTGGTCGCGTAGCTCTCCAGGATGTAGGCAGACTAAACGAATGGCGCCTGACGTCTGTAGGAAATCGGCGATTTTCTTGTTATCCCTTAGCAGGAAGGACTGTAGACAACTTACTTGCATTCTTACGGGGCACTACACCTAAGTGTGCTGGGTTTAAGTAACGCCTGTGGAGAAGGCGACGACACGGCGGAATATTTTTTTATGTGATTGTACTGCCTTTGCTCGGATTAGATGGTGGATTTTCGGTGCTGATGTGGTGAGTGCTGGTTATGTAAGCTCCTCATCATTGAAGCTCCTTCTCGACTTTCTACGAAAGACGAAAATTGGGGTTCTCTACCTGGCAGTACAATAGACAAATGTTTGAGTCTGAGTGCTCCAGTAGGGTGTGCGCGCCCCGACACAAAAAAAGGACTTGAAGCATTGGATCCCTATGGATTCCTTGATTTTTACACGGTGAGACGTGAGACTCATGTACTCCCAGACCCAATCCGATAATGCTGCCGGAATTTTCGCATGAATTAGCGCACTAAGCCCATACTGAGATCCAAAAAATGCACAAGGACATGATGGTCTTAACTTAGACTCTCATTTCCAATACTGATAAATTCTGCTAGCAATTTACTTGCTCGTCTGTGGTAGGTACTTGAAGGCGTATTGGATTCATGCGAAATATTGCTTTTATCAATGAAGTCAAGGCATCTCCTTGTCGGTCCTCGTTCTTGTGCCGTTGGAGGTCGCATTCTTATCAAAATTGAGCAACAAAGGAACTCATAGAACGTCGGCCTGAATAGAACCTCGAAGGTTGGTGGGAACCGTCGGTAAATAGTGATGAAAGCTCTTTGGGCCTCAATCTGCAAGGAACAATAACATGCGGTATCCATTCCAAAATGTTACCGTGACCGTTCGTGCTTCTGAAACGGACTATACTGCAGGTTGTATGCGTATCAATCTGCAGAGCTTTAAGCCTACATAAGCAGTTTTGCAAACCCTACTATTTTTATTGAGTTTGTAACCTCTGCTCATCGGTGCTGGCCACTTACCCATATGAAAGGAATGGTCGTACGGCCACTATCTACATCAATGTGTGTCAAAGTCGAAGCTTAAATCGTCTCCAGATACTTGACGCAGAATGGACAATAATGAGAAGTTCCTTACGAATTTGGTTTAATGGCTGTGCATTCATCCCGTTTTTGTACACCTAAGCTGATCAAATATAAGTACCCCCAAGGGGGGCAACGTTGGTAAGCATGTCTTCAGATTTACAGCCATCCTAACACAAAAAAGACAACTTTCGCGGTCAATTTGGTACTAAAATTGTGGTCATCTGTAGAAACAACATATGTAGAAGACAACAACGTATACTCTGCATGGTGAAGCCCAAGATAAGCCCGACCTACTTGTTTTCGAAGGAACAGAAAATACACGTTTTACGAGTTCCTCCAAACGTTCATGTGACTCATGGCATCATGAACATGACATCATTCCACTAAATTTTCATTTCAAGGACAATCATCCTCGTGGAACGTTCCGCCATCACCATTCGGTTTAACCCCATGCCTGCTCAGCATTTATCTTAAATGCTAATCAATGAACCCTCCCTCCTCCGTCCATTCGACCCCCTCAATTAAATCACTGAGTAATGCAGATTTCCACTTCAATGAACCATCAAAAAATACATGTACACATGGAGTCCTTAATACCCCCGAACTAATCAACCCTCCAAGTCTGCTTTTCTGGTATATGCAACCCCCCTGCCAAAAAGCCGGGTATTAAATGACCATTCAAGCAAATGGCGCGTTGCGCGCCTGTCACGGTGATTATCCTTTTTGCAATCATCGACCTGCTGCACGCTATGCAATTTGCAAAATGGTCATCTCAACCGCCCAAAAAAAAGCAAGGAACTGCCCTCAACTGCCCTCACAGGACCAGTAACAGTAAACCATAAAAAAAAATTGTTTGTTCTCCTTTTATTGACATATTAGTTCGACATGGTGTGGTAATAAAAACTGCACGCTCCCAAGGGCCGCTTCGACATATACTCGTAGACGTAGACTAGCTTTAGACACCAAACTTAAAAACTAGGACTCACCTTTTGAATAATTCATATTTCGCTTGAGAGTGGTTCCTTAAAAATTCGGCCGTTGACAATAATAAAAGCAGCTTCGCCACGTAGCATTGTATAGATGTCCCTTCCCTTCACACTGTGTGTCTGTACGTTGACCACTAATTCCGTTAATACTCAGAAGAATTAATCTGAAAGTGGACAAAAGAACAAAAAGGATATAAATTAGTCACATAACCACAAGAGATAACTCTTCTGCTATCCAACAAAAAAGGGATTCCATTCTCACACCCCCGTTGCCCTGTCCCCCAGAAAAATTCATTTCATACCAGGTATGCTCCTCATAGGCACACAAAGCGGAAGAGAGAGATAGAAAACGCCAAGGATATGTAATTAAATTTTCTTTATAATACACACACACACACACACACATAGAGTTAGTGTAGTACCCAGGCAAAGGGATATCTAAACGGTTTCCTTCAAGGACTAGAACGACAAGAAAAACACGATAATCATGATGCTCCTGCTGATGATGATGATGCTCCTTCTTCCTGATGAGGTAAACACTGAACTGCTGCAGTAAAACGTCTTTGAATGCAGCCAGTTCTTAGAATTCCTTCTTAGTCCTTTTTAGTTTTTTTTTTTTCCTATTTTTTTCACCTCTACTGCCACTGATTCAACAAAGTGGATGTAATGTATCCTGGAGAAGGACGACGAGGTAATCGGAAGAAAAACGAGACATCACAAGAAGAAGAAGAAGAAAACACTTCCTTGTCCTCGCTATGGCAAGGAAACGAAAGGAAAGGAAACGAAAGGAAAAGATGTCTCACTCTCATCACTTTTTGAGGTAAATATTTTCGGAAGGATATCTTCTGCTTTGGTTGGTGTTTTCCCATTTTCTTTGGTTAAGTGATGAGAGCGCAGCGCGCAACGCTCATTGCAATCAGGATAATTGGAAAGGATAAATGAATTAATGTTTACAAATGTTGCTACTGCCACTGTAATGTTGATGATGCTCCTACCTGCTGATGCTGCTTGTTTGATAAGATGACTTATATTTACTTGTCTTTAGCTTTTCATTAAATTAACACAAGGATACTACTGCATAACCTATTGGAGAGGAGGTGAGAGAGGGTAAGTAAGGTGAAGACAAACATAAACCATGATTAAGTTTCTTCATTAGGATGCGTTTGGGTTTATGTGTGATAGTTGCTTAAGTTGATGAAGGTGTATCCTACGTTTGATTCGTGTCCTTGTTCATTAAGGAGAAAATATTTGGTTGGCCTAGCTTATCAGTAGAGCTTAGATTTTGTTTGCCTGCTAGAGTGTGGATACGAAAAGTGACGAATTCATAGGGAATGTTCTTGAATCTCTTCGTGCACGAAAACAAATAAGCAACACACTTCTACGAGTACCAGGATCCTCAAACAACATTCGACAAAAGTACGAAATTTCATCATTACCCTTTAAAAAGAAACGCACATCCATTGGTATCCAATGAATGCATAGCCGTTGCCGCGCCGCCACAGCAGCAGAGGAAATCCTTCTCCTCCTTCAAATGAAAAGATTATAAAATTAACATCGTCACGTTGCCTGCAAACTTAATTAATGTCCTCCTGCTGAATGTGTTTCGGCCATATCGTCCTGTCTGAGTTGCATTCAAGGGGTATTTGGAGCTTGACGCCACTCAAAGTGCGCACACAAGGACCTTGATTGCGTTTGTACATCCACCCTCTACTCCTCCTCCTCTTCAACATCGTCGGCAATAATTTGATTTGTCACAAACGCGTTCAATGGAAATGCAATACAAACAACCAAAAAGGCTTGTGGGTTTCAGCTCATGTAGAGAACAACACAATTTAAAGCTGATTGATTGCGGTTGTGGTTTGGTTCTTCCCTAATCCTTTTCAGAAAAAAAAAAAAAAAAAAAACAGAATTCTCCCCTCGTTTCACTCGCAAAACTTTCAAAGTTCACCCTCTCCACCATACGTATACAACCAGCGCAACGCAACGCAACGACGGATAATTTAAATAAATTAATGAGCGTAGGCCAAAAGTTTAATTCGCCCGAAGGATATTGACTAATTGACAACTATTAGAGCGGGACATAAAGTTTACTCATTGAATTTGCGGTCGTTTTCGGGAATTTCAGTTCGGCAAACCTAACGAGTTAAATGTCCAATTTTGTGTGGACGTGTGTGTGTGTGTGAGTTCATTGGTAAACCAAACGACATTTCGACGAGAGAACAAGGACGAGACATGAAAAATTTAGCTTGGAAGCGTTTGTCCTTTCTCTGCTTCCTCTTGACTGAGTTTGGAATGTGTCTTTTGCCTATGGAATTCCTAATGAAGCCGCGTCGGACGTATAGAATACGAACCGAAGACGAAGACGACCAAGTTTATGTAGTCGGAGTTCATTTAAGTTCGAGGAAATTGGGCCATGTTTTGTGACCCGAAAGAGCACTCGATAGACCGAAGTGAGAGCGTTTTTTTTTGCTTTTTTGCTGCTGCTTGTCTCCTGAAAGTCGAAGTGTGTTGATTTTTAAAATGTGACCGCAATTTAATTTCGGATAATTTATGACTGGGGGTAGCGATTATAAATTTAAGGATACTTGAAGGAGGAGTGCGATCATTCATAGACTCCTATAGATGTTTTAAGCGACTGGAAATGCCTCAAAATAGGATGAGTGGCAAGTATTGATTCCAAGGACACCTTTTTTGGCCGAGAATCAAGGAGAAAGCCTTTCATTGCTGCACCTCAGCTCAGGACGAATTATTTGCAAAATAGCCTTCAACGTACAAGGATGAGAGTCACTAGCAACAGCAGAGACCAAAGGCCTCCTTGAATCCTTAAGAGTGGCTGTGTATAGCCACTCTCTCGATGAAAGTTTGAAAAACGCGATCATCTATGAATTTAACGCGATTCACGACGCTCGAAACTGAATAAACTTTCAAGACAGTGATGAGCTCTCGAGCTTCTGAAGAATTCTTTGCAACAATCCAGGTGTGCACTGTCAGGAGGTTGAGAAACCTCGGAATTCAAAGCAAAGCCTTGACCGACAGTAGCTTCCCGCAATCCCTCCAATTTTTAACCAATGTTTCCTGGGTGTAGGCCGACAGTAATGAGTGTTCTGGGCTCCTGAGCAAGAGGTTTGGTGTTCCAAGGAAATTCGAAAAATTAGTTTTTCACAGGGTTTTACGAACATCATGAAAGGGCTTCCCATTGGCGGCAATGTAGGTGCACGTCTCGTGCACGCAAAACTAGACCCAGTATCCTGTATTTTTATCTGCTACCCTAGTTGGAGTTGGAATGACAGCAAACCACGAGAGGATATCACCCTCATCATCGACAGCGGAATTGGTGAAGAAGATTCAGAAGCAGAAGTTGAAGTTAAGGTTGAAAATATGGCTCATGTCCAATACAATATGTAAGGACAGACGTATTCAAAAAGGTGGTGAATCCATACCTACCCTCGCACGAGTGCTTAGGTTAGGTTAGGTTGAAGTGGCTGCCAGCCAGGAGTCGCCAGCACATTTAGACCAGGGATAGGTCCATTGTGATACCACCTTGATCAAGGGAGATAGTTTCTCTCTACCTACTCGTTAAAGCCATTTTGAGCTTCTTATGAAGCGTAGGACGCTCTTAATGTCGATATCCATCAGGTCGCCTATATCGTTGTAGTAGGGGGCTCCTAAGTCAAGCTTCCTTCTACGGGTGAGCGCTGGGCAGTAACAAAGAAGTTCAGGAATAGTTTCCTCCTCTTCTTCATCCATGCAGCTTCTACAAAAGTCCTTCGCAAAGAGACCTAGCCTTGTAGCGTGCTTGCCTATTAGACAGTGTGTCCAGTGATGACACCTACACGAGTGCTTACAAGATATAAAAATTTGTGGAACCGAAGAAGACCCCTATAAAGCTAGTTAGGCTTGTGCTCGTTAGTTATGAAAAGGATGAGTATGCAGCTCTTTGCTACTGCTTGCGCTAAAGAAGCAAAGTTCTTGGAATGTACTGCTTCCAGGATATCGAAGAATCAACCGAAAATATCAAAGACATCAGCAGGTTCATTGAGAGAGATTTTCTGGACAGAGAACGATCCTTGAGCGAGAAATACTTTGTCCTTCAATGGATATCGCAGTAACTCTATCTGCCTTGGGTTTGGTACTGCCTCTCTTTAAAAATAGAAGAACTAACAGGATACACTTAACCATTCTGGGCACCCTACTACGATGATTCCATATCGTTGAAGATTACAGGCTAAGCAAAGTCCTGATTTATCCGCATACGCAGCAAATTTCAGGTTTTTCACGATTGGAAGAGCCTAGCTTGTCTACGCATCTATAGCTCACTTTCAAGGCTTTTCACGTCATAAATATTGGATAAACCTAAGCAAACGTTTATTGCAGCCTTGAACCAGGTTTCAAAAGAACCACACACCAATTGATGGGCCATAGAAATCCCAGGTCAATGAATTGAGAAAAAAAATATTAAGTTACTCATGAATCCCCGTCTAGACGCTTGAATCACCGCTTAAACCCCCTCCCTCAATCCAATCACGATGAATGAATGCCTTTGCATCAGAAGGAGACGCCTCATCCATCGTCCAATAGCCGAGTATCCTCCGTCGTGTGTTTACAATAAAAACCCCGCAATGAGGCTTTATACTCTCCAATTCGATTGCCAATTTATTTTAATTGCAATATTTATCGAACGTAAAGTCTCGCTTACAATCCTCCATCCAGGTTATATCCTTCTCCCAGTCCTCCTCGTGGAACAGAACAGAACAAAAAAATGTTGAAATAAAATCGAATCGCGTTGAAACCGAAAGAAAGTAACAAGAAATCCTTGCTCAACGGTTAAGTCCTCATAAAGACGGGTAACATGAGTCGTAAATTTAAATCCCATCCACGAATGCTGCAGGAGCAGGACGATGATGTTGAGGACAAAAAAAAAAAGAGATGGCAAAAAAAAAGTAAGTGGAGGTAAAAACGAAGAAGGACGAGGCACTGTGTAAGAGTTGATTTGTCTGACGCAGGATAATAATGTGTGCCGAAAAGGAAGTCATTAAATCGTTGTAAAAGTTACCAGCGCGCCGCAAGGATAACAGCGAGGAAGAAAAACTTCTTCAGCGCAATAGTAGTTATAGGCATCTCTCATAGTGTGCAAGGTAGCATACTTCCTTCTCGCCATCATTACAGGAAGTAACATTCACTGAAGAAGCCTTTACTGTTACATTAAATCAGAGGAGCAGATGTCGATATACCCCCCCGGGGGCGCGGGAGGAGTAATGTAATAAAATTAATGAAAAAAAGCAGCAGCAGCAGCAGAACTGCCTCTTACCGAAGGATTATGAACAAAGAATTATATCACTGGACTAGTGACACCGTTTAAGGTTCCATAACGAGACGTAATCCTTGAGCGCCCTCGCTCCTCTGGGGGGAAGGATTTTAAGTGTTTTGTTGGCTTAATTTACCTAACGGCCAAACAAGTGAGGCCAAAATTCCTATTATTTAGGTCAGAATCTTATTTTTTTCCCTTTTTTTTGCAACAAAAAAGGACTTTCTCCCTAAATGGCCAATACGAGGAGGCCGTAGGATGAAGATTAAAATCGGAATGCTTTCAGGGAATATAACAAAAGAAAAAGGCCCCGAAGGTCAGAATTGTAATAAAAATAACAAACCAAGTGTATATTGTTCCCAGGGAGTTGGGACACTTTTAAGGATCTGCAATAATTTTAATTGGAAGACATAAATACAATTCACGAGGATGCCTCCTTAACGACACTTTTCTAGACTTGTGTACATTAAAACACAAGGCATTTCGAATGCGGGGATTTGATTTTTACGAAATGGGTTTCGTTCTTATTATTCGGGACTTTTAGGGGCTGAATGGGGCGAGGGGGCAGCTGAATTTTAAGGGAAGGATTCACTGAAGCTGTATATTGGCCGAGGTAAGTTTTAAGGAACAGTCGCAACTGCTGCAGACGATAGGAGATCGATTTTGTTTTTTGAGATCGTGTGATGGCTTGTTACCTCCCACGTTGGGTTCTGAACATTGCTATCCAAACAGTAGTGTCGTTATTTCTCCGCCCAACCAAATGCGAATCTGATTTCTGGAGAGTAGCACAGTCAGCCTTACTGTTGGGCGAGAAGATTAGGCAGAGAGGATATAGGAGACTCTCAAGCCGCCTAAGGTCGGTGGTCATAGCTGGAAAAGTAGCTTTGCACGCACACGGGTGACTTGAAGTAGGAAGTGTCACGAAACAGTAGTGCTTGGATGCGGCAAGAAAAAAAACTCACGCAGGAGCTAGTGAGAAGCATCTGCAAGACCAGAGTTTGTGGAAGGACTACTGACAGAATCAAAGAAAGATTCGTGGAAGTGGATTTGCGTAAAGAGTAAGACCGTTATGTAGGCGACGAAAAAGGACTGAGTTTGGTGGCACTCAATAGCGCAGCAACTTAAGTCTGACACATAGTCAGCCATCATTCAGGCTGCTGAAATTATTCTGATCACCGTCTATATAAACAGGCAGGCAGCCGTTAAGGCTGTGGACTCTGATGTAATCAGGTCGAGGCGGCTTGTGAGGACCTGCAAATCACTCTTAAACGAGGTATGTAGAGCCAATGCGGTGACCCTCTGCTGGATACCAGGGCATATGGATATCGAAGGAAACAAAAGGGCTGACGAGCTTGCTGGGAAGGGTTCTCTCCCTTTTGTAGTACCCCCCAATCGGCTCCTTACGGAAGAAGATAGAAGATGAACCCTGACCGGTGGTGGCAAACAGACGCTGGGTTCATCTGGAAACATGCGTAATGGCGAGGGTGCTATGGGCGGCCTTCAGCAAGAAGAGATCAACCTCTCTGGTAAAATTTAGTCGTTGCTGGACATAGTGCTATTGGCGTTTACGCAGAGCGACTACATAACGAGGACTTTTGTAAAAGTTGCAGGGACGAAGAAGAAATTTATTCTGTTCGTCACGTGCTGTGTGATTGTCCTGCTCCATCCGTTACAAGAATGAGGAAGCTCGGAAGTCACTTCTTTTCGGAATTGGGCACGATGGACCCCAACTGCTGGTCTAAGTGACCAGTGAGCCTTTATGTCACAAGGCATCCATCTACCTAACCTTTCCTAGAGTATTCGTCCATCGTTTTTCTTAGAGCTGATTAGAAAGAATCCTTAAACTATACTGGGGGCTCCATTGTCTCTCCGTAGATGGTTGGGCGACACGAAGCCACGAAGCAGCTTTATACACGCGACTTAAAGGAAATACCGACTCGAAGAAGGCTAGTACTATGCAATACCAAACCGTAGGCACGTCCAATATCAACGTGCTACCAATTACCTAAGCAAAAGTTGTTTTCCCAGAACGTATTCCACGAAAAGGACGAAAATTCGGCTTTCTATACGCAGTCTTAGGAACGGGATACATTCTTGTCAATCTGGGCCCAACTGTCAAGGTAGCATTACACTGTGTCATCTGGAATGGAAGCAACACCAGAGCTAGCATGGTGAACTGCCAGGTTATCCGATAAAGCCACTTACGAGGACCTTGTGTAATGATTGGCACCATCAGCGGCATTGGAAACTTAAAGGCTTTTGAACTGAAGCAGTATAGTTGGAGTTGCTCTACTTCCTACGGCCACTAAGCTTTTGTGGTGCGCCTGTTAAAGCTTGGAACAGCCTTTAAAGAAGCACTAAACAATCCATGAGTTCCCGTTTACACTTTGATGAACGCAATGCACAATGTCCTTGCTGAGTACTTCCAACATTTGCTTCCATAACTTTGTGACATTTCAGCCCCCATTCAACGACTTTAAAAAAAAAACCAAAAAGTTGTACTCTCGCACACCTTCAACGTTCTTTCAATGAAACTAACACACAACTCATGTGCCAACTGAGAAAATCCTTTTTCATCCTTTTGTGCTAAAAAATTAAACAAATTTGCGTTCACATTCCCATCACACTCGGATGGAAAAATGAATGCACATCGTACAAAAACATGAGTGTTTCCCCGACCATACGAGCGCTGCTCCTTTTAAGCGCTTAACGAGGTGAATACATAAAAAAAAAGCACAACACACACACATTCATCTGCATGCATTAACGAAGGACAATGCACCGCGAGCAAGTTCGTCAAAGTGAATACGAATACCAACGGTTCTCCGCTCCAAAGTAATTGCATTTGCGTAACTCTTCCTCTTTTTATCGTCGTCCGTCGTCGACGTCAGTCTCAAAGGCGCTGCAAGTTCATTAAGATCATCACCCCAACCCCCAAACCTTCAGACCACCACCCTCAGCAGAGTGTTCCGCTTCTCAATTATACAAGAGCATAGGCTTTCGGGTTGATAAATCTTCAACAACAACAAAGAGGGCCGGAGGGATGAGGAAATATGGCGACTACCAACCATCTCCGTCAGATGATGTCCCGAAAAAAGATAAATGAGTAAGCATTGTGAGTAATTCAGACAGAGCCTGGTGATAACAAGCGGCGGCAGGACTCAACAACTTTGGTTAATGTTTTCGTCGTTTTTTTTTTGTTTTTTTTTTATAACGCCCCCAATTCAAATAGAAGGTCATACATAATGGAACAGCACATCCATAGCGCGTCCTAGTCGGGTCGCAGCAGCCACAGTTAATGGTTATAATGTCTTTTCAATGCAAGGACCCCCACGAAATAACCAAACACAAAGCTCATTTGTGTTACACTAGAATCAGTGATGTTATGCTGTTGGCTGCTGCTACTGGATTGTGTTGTTCAACACGATGATTGATGGATTCTCTATTCCACGAGTGGTACGTTTCCGTGTCGGTGGGGTATGGTGACTCAGTGTGGAATGATATGCGGAACGGAGTAAATTGCCGGGGTGGTCCTGTTCCCGGTAGTCTGTAGTCAGTCAGTTTTCTGTGATTATCCTTAGCCTTGGTTAAAGCTTTTTTTTTTTTTTGATTTTGACATCATCATCATTGCGGGTGAGCCACCCCCCACCCCATCCATCTACTTGGAGGAGGGCGAACGCAAAGTTATTTGGATTTGAGAAAACGTACGCCAAGGAATTGCAGGAAGTGAAGGAGATTATAAATCCTGGGAGCATCTGAAGAATGTAGGTTTTTGGGGGAATCCTTTTTAAATTCCAAGCTGACAAAGCAGCGTTTTTTGATCCTCTTGTTAGAGTACGTTTCAAAAGATGACGTAGAGCAAGCTGGTGTAGATGTCCTTCCTTCTGATTTTGGTGGTAAAATAAGCAAGAAATCTGGGTTGAGACCTTGCGCTTTGGACATTGTTCAAACGTCCTGTCCAGCAGGTCATGAAAGCGTGATGTTGCGTGTCTGAGCCATTGGCAACGGATACTTGGTCCCATGCTCGAGGCTCAAGACGTCTTGCATAAGTTTTCTTCTACAAGTGTCCAATGGAATAGACGCTGTTTTTAACCTTCACAGCATTCATCACAGTGAATCTGGCAACTGTTCATCGTCCAGGAGCTCTGTCCATCTCTCCGCCTCCATCAGCTACACCCCAACCCGAAGTGCCTGATAATTAATCACGGTTCCTATAACTAGAACGCAGCAAAGCCATGCCAATAGCTAGCTTCAGTGATATGAAACTAAGGCGCATAAGGATTAAGGATACATGTGCCTTCATAGATTCTCTGTACGTACTTCATGATAAGGCTTCATATGTACATGTAGATATAATTATGGGTGCATGCGCACTGCGGCCTTATAGATCTGTTGCGATCCCGTCGATGAGATACTCGACTTAGAGCACCTCCTCCGGATCAATTTCCTTGATGAATTGGAGTATCTTGAGTGGATCTAGCGATATGGCAGATTTTCTTCGAATAGTTGATAGGCATCCAGGTGTTTCCTTCTTCCGTGGAACAATGATCCGCATTCCTTAAGAAGGTGCCCTGGGGTTCCTTCAATATACCCGCAAAATCTACAGTCTCCGCGTTGCTCTATACCCAGTCTCCTGAGGTGTTCCTTAGGAAGCCTGGGAGGGTGCGCAATTGGTTTTTATTGATATTCATCCGAGAAGTCCTTTGGCCGGTCTCAGTTTTGTGTTTGATTCTATTACAATCCTCCTCCTTCTTTAGCTCCCTCTGTATCGCGTGCCATTTCAGCCTGCAGAATGGCTCTGGACCAGTAAAGGTTATCTCTGAGCCTATCCTAGTTCATCAGCTGTCTCATTTCCCTCTACTCCCACGTGACCTGGTACCCAGCAGAGGGTGTTGGTTCCACTCAGCTTGACGAGGCACTCCCACACCAGTGTAGTCCTGATTTCATGGAGCTTAACGCCTTGATGGCGGCCTGACTGTCCGACAGTATCTGACAGTTAATTGGGCGCATCTTTCAGACCTCTGATTGGAAGACACTGAAGTATGTTTCCTTGGCTTCTGAGTACTCGATTCTGGGCCCGTGTACACCTGCCCAGTAGCTGTGGATGTTTTGGATCCACTTACTGGTGCTCTGTTTCAGTTGGTACATTCGACTTCACCACTCCATTCTCTCTTGCTGCTCAGCTTCCAGTTGAATTTCCTTTCGAAGCAGTAACTCTTGACCATATCGTCTCTGGGCCAGTCCAGAAGTGGGACAGCCAGTCTTCATATGTAAGAGAATCTCACTGTATGCATACCTACGAGCATGTTGTTTCTGATTCAAGGTATTGGACCACGTCAATTGGATGGATCCCCATCGCTCCTTGGTGCAGGTTTATAGACTTCGCTAGGGAATTGGAAGAGTGTTTCGATTCGTGAGGGTCACTGTTGCAGTTTAATCATCCGCCTTCTAGGCTTGGATCGAGGTTAACCCGAGTGGATTTGTCCAGCTTGACGTGGAAGACGGTGTTCTTTGTAAGAAAGAGAGAGGCACAGAGCGACCCTGAGGGTTATGTTTGGGCGAAACTGGACCAAAGCGTTAGTAACTACGACTTGGGGAATGTGTTTTGCTAAAGACTGGCTGGTCTGCTTATTCGTCAACGGCCTATTTGTGGTTTGAGATACTTCTGCAGATGTTGCGCGTCGGTTTGGCTGACGTTGCTAGTAAGTAGTAGGGATGCTACTTCGTCAAGCAAATGCACCGAGAAGGTTCACCAATTTTCTTGACTCTTGATCGTCATAATTTTAAGTAGCCAGCCCCGCAAGAGTAACCCAATTCAACTCAATCCTCCTTTTCTAGTCAAGGACCACAAAACGGTCACTTTAATCCGCTTAAAATCCAATTGAAGTCCTATCAAACAACAACAACAATGCTTATACTGCGAGCGGAGATTTATTTACGATGGAGGAACTTAATTCTCTTGTCATGGAAATGATCACGAAGCTGGGTTCTTGTAAATCTAAGGTAGAACAATTCAATGTTGTCACACAATTAGCTACTAAGTTTTTGTACTCAAACGTTAAGTAATATGTCAGTTAACTATATAAATATTATTACATGGAATGCCAGAGGTATTAAGAAAAAACACGTTGAATTTATAAACTATTTAATTGATAAGAAAGTAGATATCGCTTTAGTAACTGAGACGTGGTTAAAATCAGACACCAAACTCTCCACCGCGGATTTCAAATGCTATCGAGTGGATAGAAATGATAGAAGGGGTGGAGGCGTTGCTATTCTGATTCGGAGATCGATTCAACATTCTCTTTTACCAATTATTCATACTCGCTATGTGGAAAACCTAGGTATAGAGGTAAGGTTGGAAAACGGGAGGTCAATCAAAATCTTTTGTGTTTATTTTCCTGGTGGTAGTTCATCTGCTGAAATAAGACAATATCTGAACACCGATTTAAGGAGGTTTTTTACAATAAGTGAAGACTATGTGCTTGGGGGTGACTTAAACTGTAGACACAGGGACTGGGGGTGCAATAGAGCGAATGCATGTGGTAATTTACTTTCAAGTCTGTCAAATGTGTTTCCGTTTTCTGTATTGTTTCCGTCTAGTCCTACATATATTCCAGCTGGTTCGAGAGGTCTCCCATCTACTCTCGACTTTTTCATTACAAATTCACCAAGTTTACTCTCTCAGCCGGTTGCGTTAAACGAACTTAGTTCTGACCATAACCCAGTTTTTTGTCAAATTCTTAAATCGGGTAAAAAAACAGTGCAATACTATCTAGATTTTAAACGTGCAAACTGGGCACAATTTCGTTCAGAAATGAAGTCGAGACTCAGAAATATTTCAACAGACTTAGAAAATGTTTCCACGGAACACATAGATAGTCTTGTGGAAACTTTTTCGGAGCATATCCATAGTTCAATTGACTTGAGTATCCCAAAAGCAGTAAGAAATAACTTCTTCACCAAGATCCCAGATCGCGTTCTTTTATTCATACGAATCAGAAATTCTTTAAAGAGACAATGGCAAAGGTATCGTTTGCCCTTCTTTCGCGACCAGATGAGGTACCTAAATAAACTCATTTCTACAGAAATTGAAATGCACAGAAATAATGAGTGGAATAGGAAACTAAGCCTATTAGACAAAAGTGCAAGGCCATTCTGGAATGTAGTCAAGATTGTAAAGAATAAGAATAGAAGAATCCCTAGTCTACAAAGCTCTGGTAAAGTTCTCCACACGGACATTGACAAGGCCAATATTTTTGGTTCAACCTTTATAAAGAACCACACCGTTTCACAGCACCTCGGTGATACAGCCACCAACTCTCTGGTAAATGAAGCCTATAATGGCCTCAATCTCCAAAGCTGTGATACATCCCCAGACGAGTATGTATCTCGAATGGAAATCGAGGAAGTGTTAAAAAGTTTGCGAGCGAGGAAATCTGATGGCCTTGATGGTATTAAAAATCTATATCTCAAGGAATTACCGAAATCAGGGATACGATTTTTAACTTTCCTGATAAATGCATGCCTGAAACTCCAGTATTTCCCGAATACCTGGAAAATTGCGAAAGTGGTACCGATTTTGAAGACTGGGAAGCAAATTCAATTTGCAGATAGTTACAGGCCAATAAGTCTACTCAGTTGTCTCAGCAAAGTTTACGAGAAAATAATTAAAAAGAAACTTATGAGATTTATTGATGACAGGTGTATATTTCCTGATGAGCAATTTGGGTTCAGGAGTCACCACAGCACGTCTCATCAAGTGCTGCGAATATGTCAGCATATCAAGAGGAACCGTGCATTAGGCAAATCTACGGGTTTAGTTTTGCTCGATATCGAGAAAGCTTTTGATTCCGTCTGGCACCATGGGATTGTGTACAAAATGATTCACATCGGATTTCCCCTGTATCTAGTTAAAACTATACAAAGCTTTTTGACTAACAGGTGTTTTAGAGTCTACGTTAATGGTAAATCATCATCTTTACAGCACTTTTACGCAGGAGTACCCCAGGGTTCGGTTCTTGGTCCAGTGCTCTACAATGTTTACACCTCCGACTTCCCAAGGCTCCCAGCATGTGAAACAGCCATCTACGCTGATGACACAGGCATATTCTCATCACATGAGTTCAGTCTCAATATTGAGACTAATCTTCAAAATGCGATTAGAATATTAGTCAATTATTTCAACAAGTGGAAAATAAAAATCAATGCAGAAAAAGTGCAATCAATCTTTTTCAGTCGAAAAAGAAAGAGTTGCTATCTTCCTAACAATCCCCTTAACGTGTGTGGGGTAAGAGTTGACTGGAAGCCAAGTGTGAAGTATCTGGGAATTCATCTAGATGAAAAACTGACGTTCAAAGAACATATTTCAAACACCATAAATAAAATAAACATTGCCATCAAAATGCTTTACCCATTTATAAACAGGAAGTCAATGCTAAACAGCTTCAACAAAATCGTAATCCATAAAGTAGTATTTCAATCAATACTACTTTATGGATGCCAAGTATGGGGAAATTGTGCAATATGCCATATAAGGAAGTTACAAGTATCCCAAAACAAACTGTTGAAAATGATGCTTAATCTATCTAGATACCATTCTACCTTTGATCTTCATCTCCAATCGAATGTTGAATTGATCTCCGACAGAATCATTAAGCTGACGGACAAATTTTTGCAAAACTGTGCTTTTTCAGACAATCCTCTTGTAAACCAATTAAATGCTTGAACAACATGTATCTATCTGTTTATCTGTTTATTTAATTTCTTATTTATAAATTTACTATATTGTATGTACATATGTTTATCTGTTTATATATATATTCATATGTTTATTCGTTTGTCTATTAAGTTATGTATTCCTTTATTATTTAACTAATTAATTTATTTATTTTCAATTATTTATTTATTTATTCATCTATTTACTTATTTATTTATTTGTGTGTTTATTTATTTATTTATGTATCTATTTATTTATCTATTTATTTACTTATTTATTTATTTATTTATTTATTTATTTATTTATTTATTTATTTATTTATTTATTTATTTATTTATTTATTTATTTATTTATTTATTTATTTATTTATTTATTTATTTATTTATTTATTTATTTATTTATTTATTTATTTATTTATTTATTTATTTATTTATTTATTTATTTATTTATTTATTTATTTATTTATTTATTTATTTATTTATTTATTTATTTATTTATTTATTTATTTATTTATTTATTTATTTATTTATTTATTTATTTATTTATTTATTTATTTATTTATTTATTTATTTATTTATTTATTTATTTATTTATTTATTTATTTATTTATTTATTTATTTATTTATTTATTTATTTATTTATTTATTTATTTATTTATTTATTTATTTATTTATTTATTTATTTATTTATTTATTTATTTATTTATTTATTTATTTATTTATTTATTTATTTATTTATTTTATTTATTATTATTATTATTTTTATTTTTTTTTTTTTTTTTTTTTTCACTAATATTGAAGGTTTTTTCGTAGTTTCCTTCAGAGTCATTATTCTTACCTTTCTCCTTTTTTAAAAGTTCCGAAAGATAATGTTTCAGTTGAAAGATATAAAATTAGATATCGAATCTCTGTATGTAAATTGTGTGGCAACCTTATTGTAAATTTAATACGAAATAAAATTCATTCATTCATTCTTAAAATCCCACCAAAATCCATTCCTACTCCATTTACTCGTGTAGCAAACCCCTCCCCAACGAAGAGCGTGCGTGCGTGCGTAGTCCTTAAACTCCAATTTATGTACGGTGTGTGCCCGCTGCCACCACCCCCACAGAAGCAATTGTCACCCTAACCCAATTAAGTCCTTTGTTTCTCGCAAAAATTATTACCAGCAACTTTTCATATTTACTTTCGAAATAATTGTCAACATGGCAAATTCCTTCACCCGCAAGTAATTAAGGACAACTCAAAATCAAACCCACCCCTCGCACCCCCCCTCGCAACCGTTCTACAGCTTGAAAGTTTTCATTTTCTCCCGAAAATAAGAGCCTCGTTAGGAATGTCACACACATGTAAAACAAAGCAATTAGCACACACAAAGGCAGACCCGGCCCAGTCAGGCAAGACCTCATTTCATTCACATATCCTGAATGCTGGCGGAGGTGGTGCGGATTGAGGAACTCGCTCCTTGCGTGTAAAGTAAAATTCGGTCATCTTCACGAAGGAATTTCTAATAACAACATCTTCCACCCGGGGGACTGTCGTCGTTGTCATTGTCGTCCTCATCTCTCTTATTCGTAGACAAACGTCGTCGTCGTCCTCGATGGTGTGTCGCATAAATTTCAAAAACCCTTCCGAGAAGGAATTTACCCCCAGTGCCGCCTGCTCCTCCTCCGCAAAAAAAAAAAAGGGTTCTAAGGAGCTTCTCCTTTATTGTGGAATCCTGTACGTCCTATCGCGCTCTGGCCTGATTATCACAAGTAACGGGTTTTTGTGCGGCGCGCAATCAAGAGAAACAATTTCCCTAAAGCTTCCTAAAATGAGCGGCAAATTTCAAATTAAGGATCATAAATTAAATTAAATTGAAAATCCTTGTGTGACATCTTTTGCCAGGAGGTAGAAAGGGATCTGAAGGTGGGCGGTGGAGATAGGAAAAAAAAAAAAAAACAAATCCTTACCTCCTGTGTATTTGTGTGGAATGTGGCATTGTTAAGCAGAGAGAGATATACTCGTACACGACGACTTAAGGACAAGGTGTCCTTTTTGAAAACGGTTCTAAATTTACACATATGTGTCAGTCGTCAACGAGCACGGCAAGGCATGTCATAAATTTAGCAGCGCAAGCAGTTCCGGTTTTTTACGGCCGCGTTTCTGTGTGTCAGCCATGGAAATTATTGGTCGTAAATAGATGTGTTGTTGAAGGCACCCTCGTGTACCCGTTGCCGGTTGGTAGGTGTACCGAAACACCTTGGCGCACAACCCCTAAATCACTTTAACGAGTCGCCTGCAAAACGGACAGGTGATGCCGGTCGGTGGGGTTTTGTCGGCTCTCACTCTCTCTCTCTCTCTGTCGCAGGAATGTTGTTTTACAGCCGTTTAACATTTAACAACCCCATGACGTAGCGAATCGCTTGATGTGTTCTCTGTGCAGTTGCCGCTTGTCAGGACACACAACTTGTAATTTGTTAAGGACGCGCGGGCAAAAAACCGGACGGAATTCATGACTCTGGAGTATCCACAATTTTCTGCGGCCATCAATCCCAACGTTGCAACAGTAAATCAAATATTTTTTTTTTTTTGTTTTTGTATCTGTGTGTAAATGTGTTACTTTTTGACTCGAGTCCTGCATGATTTGATAGAGCGACGAGGAGCGAGAGGAAACGGGAGGTTTTTGCATAATGGAGTGGAAACGTCATTTCGAGAAGTTGCACTTATTTATTGCTGCACGGTTATTTCTCTTCGTTTTTTTTTGTCCGCGGAAGGACATGAATTGCTGACCCCCCGTCGGAACATATGTGGGTGACAATTACTGCAGAGAGGAATGACTTTGGTTGTTTAATGGCATTTTAGCGGAATGGTTTGTTGCGCGACAGTTTTTTTCAGGAGATGCGATGGACTGCTAGGACTGCTGTTGAAGGTATGAAACGGTTTTCAGCTATAAATGCAAGTTTTAAAGGTTTTTGCTTGAAAAAAAAAGGAGAAAAGGATCAAGTGGAGTAGTGCCCTGAATGAGAAGGTTGACATTTGAATATTTTGCAAGGCGAGGGTGGGGCTTGGCTGTCGTTCGCCGGTGTTTACATCCTGACACAGCGATCTCCAGCGTCCTGTGAACAAGTTTTTAATGTGGCTAGAAGCACTCAGTATTGAATAGAAAAGGATTGATGTGAAAAACCATCACCGAACACTGTCTATAGGCGGTGCCTTACATCGATCTGAAGGCACCGCCTTTAGACGGTTAAAATGCCCCACAATCGTTCAGATGAGGAAATATTAACCAGGCAATGTCCCATTGAAGAAACTTAGATTTCCTGACATCCTCAGGAGTGATTGAATAACCTTGAAACCTATAAAGGTTGGCGCAAAGCGAGACGACAGTGCTGGAGCTGGGTCGGGTGCTTGCGTACATACCATGAGCAGATATCGATACCTCTCCTATGGGTGCCAAGGAAGCCTTGAGAAGCCCTGACAACTCCCAGAATCTCCGTCGAAAATATTCCAGAAACTGTTCTTGGCACATACGACCTCTCCTTTCATACAACCTTCTCTAGAGAGCAGCTAGGCTTAAGCTAGGCTTAAGCTCAAATCAGGATATACCCGTTGCCTTGAGCAGGTGGCATTCTATCTCTTTAATTACAATGGACAATGGACAGCTCTCAGACTCTTTCGAAGTGCAACAGGGAGTGAGACAAGGGGACTTTCTGTCGCCAATCCTCTTTTTACTGGCGATAGGTGATGTACTGACTGCCACCGTAGGTTTAGCTGAGAGATATGGCATCCAATGGAGACCGTTGACTTATGTCGATGATATACATGTTTCCTGGCAAGTACCATGAGCAAGCTAGACGAGATGTGTCAAGAACTGCAGATGATGGAGAGTCGGTGTCGGTCTAAGGATCAACGGTAAGAAGACAAAAAAATAATGCCCACAGGTCGCTCCACACATCAGCGTAGCGAGGAAGTGTCATTTGATGGCGGAACGAACCTAGACGTTAAAAGCAGAATAATTTAGGCTCGCGCTGCCTTTGGTATCCTGACTCAAGTTTGGAAATCCAGTCAAATCTCCTTACGCACGTGAAATCCGTGCCATTATATGCCTGTGAATCCTGGAAGGTCTCTTACAGGCTTTTGTTATTCGCTGTCTGCGATACATCCTGACGATTCCATTCGGCCACAAATTATATCCAACCAGGAATTGTGGCGAAAAACGAGTCAAAAGCTGCTGAATATCGAGATAAGACAGCGAAAATGGCGCTGAATTGGTCACACACTTGGGAAGCCAAGCAGTCCTTCGAATGGAATCCTCAGGGTGCACGGTGGGTTGGAAGACCAAGAACAACGTGGAGATCAACTGTCGTAGCAACCTAGAGGAAAACGTGGCCACATCTGAAGTATCTAGCTGCAGACAGGGAAAGATGGAAAAAATTTGTTGCCGCCCTATGCTCCCGTTCCGGGGTTGAAGGAACTTGATGATGTGACAATTCAAGGGGCCTCAATTTAGCCCATACATGAGGCTTAAGAGACTTAGTACACCAGAAGGATATTCATTTTCCGCGACTTTTCGATGATTGGGGTCCCTTACATGCTCCAATAGACTGCGTCTCCAGAGGTGACACTGTCTGGTCATCATTAACCAAATCGTAGCTCTTCGGTGAAAATATGAACTAAAACTCCTTGAAATTAAATTTCACCGAAATTTTCTCGCCAGTCACATCCCCTAAGCCAACTGTCATTACCAACTTAAGGAAATTTCCTCAAACAACAATTTGTTGATTCACTTTCTCTTCTGCCCATGCCCGCCCGCTAATACCGAGAAGGAAAACTTCCAGGTAATGAACCCAAGGATAACTGACTTAAGACAAAAATCCACTCTCGAACGTCTCCTCTTGCCTTCATCTAGTTTCTCAAGTTTTTCTCTCCTCTACCTCACCTCCACCGCCCGTCCGCGCGTCCGTTGTGCAACCTGTAAAGTGACGCGGTAGCTGACGGCGTTACTGCAGGGGATTTTCAGATGGTGTCGGTGGAAAAACCGGTGTAATAACTTCAAGAAATTGTAATTTCCCAACTTTTGCTCAGATTTAATTTCCATTCATCCCCCCCAACAGAAATCCTCTTATCCTTCATCCTCATCCCACTGTCTGTTATAATGTTTCTTAGCCGCGCCGTCAATGATGGACCGGCCGATTATTCCAAGGACCGAAGAACTTGCCACCATCGTCACCATTCGCCTCGCTGTCCCGTCCCCCTTCGCCGCTACTGTCCCATTCTATTGCCATGTTGCTGCTCCATTAGCTGCTTTGTGTGTGTGTATCACAGCGAAGAAGGACATTTCTTTTGCTGGGAAGGATATTTATTGTTAAACTTTCTACTTCCTCCATTTTTTTGTTGTTGAATATTTTGCTTCTTTCATTTCCTCATTTTAAGTGCCCCGCGGGTGGACATGGGTGAATCCTTAGATTTAGTCCATTAGAACCGTTTGTGTTTGTGTGTTTGTGAGAGCGAGAGTGAGCCCTTAAGAGGTGTGGTATGGCATGGATATCATTATTGTTACAAAAGAGACAAAGAAAGACCAACCCAAAGTGAAGGAGGACCAAAAAGGACTAAACAATTTCATCCGTTATTTGTTGCCAGCTAACTTTTACCTTTTGCCAACATCATCAAGTGCAAAAGTTTTCCTGTTGTACGTCCTACGTCCCTCTATGTTGGACGAGCGCTTTTTTTTTTTATTATTGTCCTTATTGGCTAAATTTATTTATTTTATTTTTATTTCTCAATTTCGTCCTTTTTTTTTCGTTCGTCCGTTGGTGGTGCGCGTTGTATTCATTATTATTTTTATTTTTATGATTATGTTGCTGGTGTGCTGTGTTGTTGACTCCATTGTCAAGTTTAAAAGGATAATTCAAGGATAAACGAAAACTTGTACGCACACCAACCCGCCGCGCCGCCCCTATGTGGAGTTTGAACTTGCTACACATGCAGGAGAGTGGGCGGCGCGGCGGCTGGTAGATAGATGTGTCTGGCGATAGATTGATACATTGAAAATTGAATCCTTTTTTGTGTCCTTTGTGTGGTACGCGAAGTATATCTCCTGGAAGGAAGTGGTTACTGGTTTTCCTTTGTAGACGGACTTTTCACTTTTGCGGGTGGTTGACGTAAAGACGAGAAGAGATAATGATGTTGGGGGATATTTAAAAGGATTTCTTTTTTGTGAGGGGTCCTGAAATCCCTTTGAAAAGGCGAAATTGATTGAAAATTGCAAAATTATCGAGATATTAAATTTATTTAGCTATCTGTGTTGGGTTTAATGATTTGGAGGCGAAATGGTAAAAGAAATATGATGATGGGACATATGTCATTTAAGATGGGGATTGGGATGGGGCTGGCAGGATAATGGACGGTGAAAAAGGCCATGGGGCTTAGGAAAGATTAAATTGAGCTGACAATGATCAACTGGGGCTATTGTTGGTTGAGAGATTGTAACCTTTTTGGGGGTATAACCCGGCACACAATAGACGGCGATGATTGAAAGATGTAACTGGACAGATACGATAATCTACTCGTCCGCAGAAGCAATATGTCCTTGTATGGTACTAAGAGTTCAATTTTACATTTGATTTCTAGGGAATTTACGACAACGGGATACGGGAGCTTCAGTACAGATTTCTCAAGGCTTCTTCAGTTCGCATAAAGGACATACCCGGGTGGTATATATCACTTTCTTAGGAACACTAATGGACTAGGAGAACCAAGATACAGCCGGGAACCTCGTCTAGCTTGTTGCTACTTCTGAGGGGATAAGTTTGGATTGTCGGTAAATGCGAAGGATACGAAAATTTGATGCGACAACTCGGTGTTGCAACTTAGTAGGGATTTCCGATCAATTTCGGACGATTTTTTTTTTGTCGGAGCGGGCACACCCTACTGGAGCACTCAGACTCAAATACTGGTCCAATGTACTACCAGGTAGAGAACTCCATTTTCGTCTTTCGCAGAAAATCGAGAAGGAGCTTCAATGATGAGGAGCTTACATTATTAGTACTCACCACATCAGCACCGAAGATCCGCCACCTGATCCGAGCAAAGACAGGACAATCACATAGGAAATGCTCCGCCGTGTCATCGCCTTCTCCACATGCGTCGCAGATAGGAGTATCACTTAAACCCAGCACACTAAGGTGTTTGACAAAGGTGTAGTGGCCCGTAAGAACGCCAGTAAGTTGTCTACAGTCCTTCGTGCTAAGGGACAGCAAGTTAGCAAGAAAGCCGCAGCCATTAAGATGGTATACACCTCTGCCTGAAAGACTGACGCATGCCTTCCCAATGAGTAAGGAAGCCTAATGCTGTCACATTCCACGAAAACACCAGCGCCGGGCCGCTGTCCAGTTTTGGAGCCGTCCGCAAACATTCCTTTCCTGGTTCAGACTCTGGCCAAAGCCAGTCCTGAACATGAGGGAAGTCGACTTCCAATTTGCATCAGATGGCATATCCATAGGACAGCCGTGGTGCAAGGGGATCAAAACTCCAGGGCGAGTTGTGCCAGAAACCACTTCCTTTTCAGACGGGGAAGGCCTCTGACGGGAGCCTGGCGTACTGGGGAAAGCTCCCAAGCAGTCGAGACAAACCGTTAAACCGTAGTTGAAGACTTATTTCACCACACAACCGAAGTGTATGACAGTAGGGGCCTTATCATTGCCGTGTAGTACCAGAGGACTTTCCTTGGCAATAAGCCCCATGTCTTACCAAAGGCACCCTTGCACTGAAAGAAGACTGATAGCGCTGTTGCACCTTGGTAGGGATTTCCGATCAACTTCGGACGATGTAGTCTCTCTGCTTGAAGGAGTTTTGCCAAAAGATGTGCTGACAAACAGTCTTTCGAAAACCGTGTCAAAAGTTCAGGCGAAATGACCACACAGCGAAGTGGACATGTAAGAGGAGAGGACAGCATTTCAAAGTTTCAACAGCGCTGGAACCTCTCAATTGATTTTAGGGTCTCATCAATGCTCTCAAGGCATGGAGCATAGCATAGCTGTTTTCGTAATGACTTCTCTGACTGTCCATCCTGTCTGGACACTATGGGAAATGCCGTACATTACTGGAAGGATCACCATCAAAAGAAAATATGGTGGGGCACTTGCTATTGTGATCTGATCCCAGATCCGCCGTTCATCTTAGAACAGTGGGTGAACCAGATCTGGTCGAGCTTAGATGTGAGGGATTATGGACTGTTAAGGACATGAGGCAACAAGCTGAACGAGTGAGCCAACGTCTTGGTTGAGGCGCAAGCCAATGTCATCGAAGAGGAAAAGTCTGCTTCCACAGCTTCTAGTCGAATGTAGACCTGAAACTTAGAAGGGTTCAAAATCGTATTGAGAGTTTCTGTGAAGGTAGACCGTAGGACTTGATCCAGGTTTATCTTTGGTCTCCAAATCTCAGAGTCAGTAAGCCGGGGGACCGGAGTATATACTGTGAGCTGTATTTTGAGTTTCTACCACAGACTCGGCGGCAGAATCATAGAGATGGTGGGTTCTATGTGATAGTTCCAAGATAAGTTATCCTAAGGGATAAGCTATAGAAGATCCGGAGCCTTTCTTGTCAGCTGAGGTTTTCAAGTCACTACTACGTCACTGCGCTGCAATTATCGTGTCAAACCTTGAGAATAAGTGTCAATTTCCATAATGTGGACCTGCGATGGATGGATGGAATATTTCTTAGCTCCTGATAATGAGCCAATCAAGGATTAAAGGCGACGAAAGCTTAGGCACTCCAATTTAAGACCGTCTTCCCCATTAAAGCTGGCGTCTCCCTTGCATCCTTTAAGTTCAACGGCAGTGTCGAACTGGAAGACTGAATTTAAATTCCAATTCATAAAAAGAATCCTGGCATAACCTTCTTTCGCCATCAGAATTATACCTACACACAGTCCTCTATTCACATTGCGTCCTCAATGGCATATGATGCCGGTTTTAAGGCCGCAATGACGACGAGATGCAGATGCTATTGCTACTCCAACTGCAGCTCATGATGATGATGATGACGATGATGTAATCACATCGCATTCCCAAACAAAACAGCATTATGTAAGATTTAATTAAAATTAATTACATTAAGTGCATCCATATCCTTTCGTTCTCCATCTCTCTATTCGTTCGCGCTGTGTATATCCTCTTATTATGCGGTTCAGTTCAGGGGAAAAAAATGCAATGCACTTCTGCCACCCACCCACTCGCCGCCACCACCACCATCATCATCGTCATCAAAAAAAAAAATGTAGATCCTTTTCATTCTGGGTACAACTCGAAGGATTGGCCAACTATACACCCACCGCCACACACAAACAACCAGACAGACAGACACCGAAGCAGACAAACATATCCTCTGTGCATTGCGGGCGGTAATTCCAGCTTTTTATCCCTGCTACCATGAATCCATCCAAGTGCGAAACCAAAAAGCAAAAAGGATGCAACAGCAAACCAAAAAAAAAGAATCCCAGATACGAAAATCTCTGCTGCTCGGGATAGTGCTGGGTGGCTTACAACTAAAAATGGGAAATTTCAAAATTAAATTCAGTCAGGACGGCATTTTAAATTAATCAAAGTATGTCCTTCCACTACCCATGCCAATCCATGCAGACATCAATCAAAAGCAAATGATATCCTACCGCTGAGAAATTCGCTGCCCACATCCTTCAAAGGTACTAAAAGCCGACCCCCCACCTCCGAGTGCATGCACACACAGGATATTAATACAAAGTCGTTTATAATTTAATTGTTAACCCTATGCGGCTAAAAAGTCAAAAGGTTGCTTCCACACACACACACACACACCCATCATGTGAACTACAGGACGGACAACAATAGCTCCGCCGATATTGAATTTAATTTCGAACGGACCCGCGCATAGCATAACGCGGTTTATTGGTTTCCCATTTGAGGCCAGGCCAGTAGCCCCCTGGAATGGGTCGGGAAATTATCACAAAACCGAAAGAGGAAGCACTGTTAGTACTTCAAAAACTACTGCCACCATAATTTCACTTTTCCCAAAAAGGACAAAGGATGCGACGACGATGCGATGCGATGCTTCAAATACTGTTTCAACACAAACCGACAGATTCGACAGATTCAAGGGGCAAAAGGATGCAGGACATACTCCATAAAAAAAAACGAAAAAAATATCATAAAACCTGGTAACTCTTAACAAAACAATATTCATAATGGATTGCTTTGCCAGTGGACCGCTTTTTGGGAAAGGATCTGCGGCTATGCGATGCGCTGGTAAACTCATGTGAAGCAAGCTCGTTGTACCAGAGCAGAGAAGAACGCTTTACAAGAGATGGATTCTTTGTTGGGGGCAAACAAACGAGTAAACGATGATGAAAGGTTTTGACCCTTATATCGGCGGGATAGTGATGGTGCGGCTCTTGAGTCCTGCCGGCTGATGGAGATGGTAGCAAGCACTACCGTGTGTTGTAATAAGATAGAAGTGGTTTGCAGATGGGATTGCTGGATGAGTGGATGACTCTTGTGGTCGAAAGAGGATTTTTTTTTTTTTTTTTCGTTCTTCGGTTGCCTTCCATTGATGTTAGAAAATCGATTGAAGGCTTTGCTTAGCTTTTACAGGCAAAAAAAAAAAAAAAATGCCACAGACGAGTGGGTAATCCTTTCTCTAAAGGTGCGGTTTGCTTTGAAAGATCTAATCTAATTTGAAAGAATCGGTGGGTTAATGAAAGCCGTCTCTTTAGTCGGGCTGTATGCAGTCCCTTGAAACGGTTTCTTTATTTGAGTGATCGAAATTGTTAAATGAATCTCGGTTCAGAGACAGACTAAGAGCCAACCACCACCAAGGAGTTCATAGGCTTCAAGCTAAACCCTGTAAATGGGTCAAAAGATAGAAGGAATACTTCGTATCGGTCTTAAACCGCCTGGGTGTCAACGACTTAGTTCCGCTTTCGCATGAACTTTCAACGAAGCAAAGGCTATTACCACAACCAAGGCACCCAAGAAGAGAAAGAGCAGTGGGACTTGACGGTATCCCAGTATATTTCTCGGAGCAGCCCCAAACAGCTTTACTTCTCCAACTGGACGATCAATAGACTCCCAAGGACAGCGATTTAGTGGAGTGCAGAAACTGAAAATTAATGCGTCCTTCCCACGGTGGAAAACGCTAATACTCACGAGAAGCAGGCCCACTCTGCTTCAAGTAGTGTGGGACCTCCTCTACGCCACTAAAAAACCACCCTTAACCCCTATTTCGTCTTTGACACCATCCACTCTGGAACCGCTTTCGCATTACTCCAGAGGGGTGTCGTTTTCTTTCCCCACTGGGGACCGGTCTTCTGCTGCGGGTTTATCTTTTCTTCCGGGTGAGGGTTTCATCACACCAATATGTCTTGTGAGGTTGTAGTTTGATCGTCCTCTCTCGTTTCCCATGTCTCCGTTCCTACGATTCAGCAATGTGGGTGATCAGCCTTGCTGTCCATCTGCCTCTGGTCTCGGAGTTCAGGTTTACCTAAGTGGATTTATTTCTTCTCCGCGGCCAGACGATCAATCGGCGTCACTCCTGCGACTACCAGGACGGCTGGCTCGGACACTGTTCGATATGAACTTACTGTCCGGAGGGCTCCTATTCGCTGTACCGAGGCCACTTTCTTCCTACCTTGCTTCTCCTTGCTTGAGCGCGTCAGCCCAGATCTCGGAGACGTACAGGAGGATGGAGTTTATGACCGACATCAGGAGTCTTCGTTTACCTGCCGTAGGCCCTCCTACGTTCGTTCATCAATCTCCTGAGCGATGTGGTGGTCTTTGCCTGTGTCTATCGTCATTTTACTGCCTTCTTTGTGGATATGACCTCCAGGCCCACCTGCCACTCTATGGTCGTGGGTAACCGTCTCCTTGTTAGCAGGGCTATCTCAGTTTTCTCTACTGCTAAACTCATGGGTCCCTGTTGACGTTGCTCCGAAGCTCCTCCCACTTCTGCGTCTTGCTGCTCTTAATGCGATTACTTAGCTCCAGTTTCGCACCCGTGTACTACTAGAACGAATCTAACATGGGACCAAATCAAGCAATCTAGCAGGAGAGAAGGCCGCAGGCGCAGAATCGTCTATGAGGAATCCGGGTCCTTGGGTCTGAGTTAGAGGGAGGTTATCCCCGTTGCACATCACTGGTACACAATTGCGCGATCGCGCGAAGGCATTGTTAATGTCCTAAGCCCAGCAATGGGTGGCAGGATCTTCCCTTATTTTATACATGGAACTAGAAGACGGTTAGTGCGTTAGAATATTGAGCGGGAGGATCAAACAAACAAACGTTCGAGAGCAAAAACTGTCATCAGAAACCTCCTCAGTTACGCTTTTGGGATATGGCCTGTAGGTAGGCTGTAGGTCCTTTCTATGTAAAATGAAACCACACGGTCCGTTTCGGACGATTTTTGTACTTATAATGCCTACATTTTGGGGGCGTTACTTACTTTCTTTTTTACTTATGTCCTATTTCCCCTTGTGGGTCCCAGGGCTTCTACTACGCCTATACGCTATCGTGAGCTTCAGCTTTCTCCAACAGGGTGTTGTTGTGGTCGACACAGAAGGATCCAGAGCGGAAACCTGCTTGCTCGGCATCGAGTGCATGTTCCAGATGTCCCTTTGTCCCCTCAAGGACTACTATAGGCTATTACCTTAGCAACTGTGCGAAGAACTGCCTCTCCAGTTACTACGTTTTTTAGGGAGCTTGACAATCATTCCCTCCTTCCAACCGTCGGGGAAAAAGTGTGCTTTGTCTTGTCTGTATAAATTCGGTGACTCTCCCTTACTATGGACTTTTGATCATAATCCACGTTAAGCATTACGAACGTACTCGTACCACAAAGTTTCCTATCTGACCCTAGCAGGCTTCCGTTTGTCTCTTACAGGATCGGCGTGTTACTGTTTCCTTCAAGCGATCGTCTAAGGCTAAAGACCGCTTGTTGCAAATCGAGAAGCACTAAATCCTTCTTCTCGACTCCCGCTACCGAATATACAGATTGACCACTCAAGACTTTGTCCCTATGAAGGACTTCACTTCCTTTTATCTTGACACTGTCCCTGTAGTGGCCACATAAAAACTAAGCTCCTTCGTTATATAACCTTTTATTCACTTTGAAGGACGTGAGGGTTGCAGTCTACGCTTTGACATGGACTTTAAACCTAGACTATGTATACCAAGGACTAAGAATGCTTCGCATTCTAGGATTAGACTTCCCAAAGTGTTACAGTGTCCCATATAAAAAAAAACCTAAATTGCAACTCTTTCGTTTGAATGTCGTTTGAATGTCTGCCTTCTCAAGGCTGCCGATATGAATGTGAAAACGTTTTCCAATTTGACGACAATAAATGTTGAACAAGAGTAGGTACCCCCGTATCGAACGGAGAAAGTTATTCCGCCATCCACCTCCACACCTGGATGAAGATTTCATTTTTATTCTCGCCAACAATACAGCACGGATCCACCACCCTGCGCGTCCTTAGATTTTTCAAATTAAGGATAATGACTTTCAAGCGAAGGGAAAATAATCATTTTTTCCCTGTGCCTCCTTCGTCTCTATACACTCATCCTGCCCACCCAACCATTCTTCAGTGATTATTTCGCGCTTAAAATTTGTAGAAAAAAAAAGGACGAAAAAAAAAACTCCCCAAGAGGGTGCAAGGGGGTGGTAAAACCCCGAAGAAACTTATTAACGTCAAACACAATAATAATAATAATTCCAAATTTACTGCGCGAAGATAATTTTCCGGAATTTCTTGCTGAACAGGATACAGGAGCAGGAGAGGAAGCGGGTGGGAGAACAAGATTGCTAAACGCAACCAACCAGTCAGTCAGTCACGGGAGTTCTCCTCTCATCAATGCCGCTGATGATGGCGCGGTTGAATGAAGAATTCAAAGATTTTTTTTTCTCACTCCTTCTCCATTGGAAAATGAAAAGAAAAACGAGAAAAAACGGAACGAAAAAGTAGATAAAGAAGGGAAAAAAAATCTGCACAAATTAATTTTACTATCAACAGCGAATTATGAAAATTTAACAAATAAAGGTGGAGCGGCAGCATCCAACACCGGCTATCTACACCGTTGCACGCACCCATGACGAAGCCAGCGACGCGACAGTGGGATGGGGTAAGGATCGTCGCCTTAAGGGTTGTCGGTCGGATGGTTGATGGTTGATGGTTGATGGAGAGTAGGAACGCAATGGAGGTTTTTGAAATTAAGTGGGTCGAAAATATTTGATGATGATGGAGAGATGAAGACGTCTTCGTGTTGATGATGCCATCCACACTTATTCTGCTTAACTCCTATTCACTTATTCACTCACTTGCTCCTCGAATGGCAAAGTTTTCCGATTACGCAGTCAATGAGGTGATTAATAAAGAAAAGAACAGAAAAAAAAAGAATTCCGAAGGACTGAGGGAGTAGGCATCGGCGCGGCGCGGCACAGCGGCGACGAGGAAGGAAGAAAGGCAAAAAAAAAAACTCGCTTTTCAATGGATTATTAATCATTCACGAAGGATCAACAGCAGCAGCAGCAGCAGCTATAGAATGGAGAAGGATGATGACAACGATGATGATAATTCTGAAGGATTCTAATTTATGGAGCTAATAACAATTACGGAAGATATAGGAAGTGAGATAGTAAAGTGGGTGGGTGAGTGCGAATCGATGGGGCTCTGAAGAGCCATAGAGAGAGAGGGAGAGATTGACGTCACATATTGCTGTTGATGTCAGAAATGAGCAGAAATGACGAAAGTTCGACAATTAATAACAAAAGGAAATCAATCAGGTCATCGAGATAGGACTGAAGCGATGGGGTAGACATTTTGAAGTTTCCTTATCGTTTGGGATTTTTGATCCTCCAGGATCCATTCGCTTTGTTTGTGTCATATTTTTCGCACAAATTACAGTTCATTGCCGTATCTGAAAAGTGGAATTGAGAAGCTCCTGATGAAAGTCATTAATTTCTTGCATTTTTTGCCCAAGTTTCCAAGGCAATGCCCATAGACTTAACGACTTTGAGTGGTTTTTGACACGCGCAACTTGACACTCATGTTGGTAGCAAAAGAATGAGGCAGGTTCTTGCAAGCTTTGCTAAGGCAATGATTGAAGCGTTTATTGCCGCCTTTTAGCTTCATATGCCCAGCGTGTAGGAGGCATGTCTTCTGCCGATCAGAAGTTGATGGGGCGTCTTGTCTTTCGTGGAAGGATATCAGAAGTACACACAACCAATGCTACTAACGATGGAAAGTTAAGCATTGTACATCATGATACGATCATGGTAAGCAATCGTATACATAGTTAGTAAGGACTATGTGATGAACTCTTAACAAACGTCACTGCTATTAGCCTAGATCCAACCTGCATAGGGGAACAATTCCTGGCCCATGATCTGATTCAGTCACACCTCATGGAATTCTTGTACAGCGAACAAGCAACCAAGAGATTTGACAGCCTACATAAATCAGGTTGGGGGTTTATGTTTTTTAGGTGCTGCAATAACCACCTTCATCGGGCTGTGCTCGATATCTGGATAGGGATCTGGAAAAACCGATGACTTGGCACTGCAAGTCTCTTGCTGTTCCCTGACACTTCCTTTCGTAGATTTAGCACATCCCCATCAGTTGATGGCCATAAAAACCCGAGGAAGACCTCGAGGTGCCTGCAGACGTCTGCTGATTCGGCTCTTGAACTGCTGGAGATAGCAACCTTCTAATAATATTTCTCCGGGGAGTGACTTCCGAAGTTGTCCATTCCATTAAGCTTTTGGAGCATCTGCCGTAGTTGTATTCCTAGCATAAGTATAAATCAGCTCCCTGTCCACGATAGGCCAATGTCTAGAGCGGGGATGTTAGTGTCGGATCTTCTATTCACCTGACGACTAATTTTTAGATACGGCTGAAAAGCCGGAAAGCACCTATCCTTGATAACCGGAATTAGGTACTGAGGGGCCTCCTGCCTATCCTTAGGAAGGCCATACTACTACTGCGACCTGGAGAGATCTTTTGCGCTATCCCTAAGTCCTCCTAGTAATGGAGAGAGTACTTATCCCGAGCAAAGATCAAGGTCGTAGAGGAACCTTAGGAGATCGTTTTCGCGGGTGACTGGTTGACTATGTTTGGGGAGCTGAACTCCCTTCCAAAGTGTCTTTGCCTGCTGCGAGCCATGGCGGGATAATCGCACAGGATATGCTCGGCAGTCTCAGTCTCAAGGAGTTCAGAGCTTTTATCGCCGCCTGGCTGCCGGAAGAGATGACAATTTCTTTTCTACGGAGGTTGCGACTGATGCAAAAGACCTCGGCTTGAAGGAAAGATGTGGAGCAGCCCAGAGAAGTTGGGGCCGCATATGCCTGCACCAACTCCTTTTTCTGTTCTTGAGCCATCGGTGTATCACACAGAATGGGAACTGAAGGAGGTTGGAACCCCAATACTCCATACACTGCGTTCCGGAATGATGGCTTTGAATGGGCTTGCGAAGTTCATCCGAGAAAGCATAAATTCGGACGAGAATATTTTAAATATCGTTTTGGCTTCAAGTGTGAGAGAGAGCTACATGCTGTAGCTACCTACCTCTGTTGTCTATAGTAACCTCAGCAGTAGGTTCAAACCCGGCTCATTCAACTTCAAGGGCTACAACCTGGGTGAGAAAAACTTCACTCGATCCTTAAAAATATGTCGAATTTTAGGGTAAGACTAGAGGCTTTCCATACATGCTCTTAGACCGACAAGGAAAAGGAAAAAGAAAGAAAAAGAAGAACCCCACCGCCAAGAACGAGGAGGCACCAAAGCCAAGTCAAAGCATCCTTTCGATGCCATACCCACCAACAGCTTCTATTCTAAATGGAGATGAAGTCCGACCCAGAGAACTGCTGCATCTGGTTCGGTGGATTCAATACCTCAGAAGCTAAGGTATTCACGATCTGCAGCTCTTAGTCCAACTCTGGCTGCCTCTTCCTAAATCACATCAAGTAATCACCAAGCCTCGGGTATGGCGAGGATAGGAGCTAACATTCCCACTATCGCTCGCCTTATAAATCGAGTACGACTTTTGAATTGAGACTTGAACACCGAAGGTATGAAAGAGCAGGTACTAGAGTATACTAAGAGATACGTTGCCTATCGTACCGGCATTGAAACCGTGGTATCCATTCTAGCTTTCGACCGTATTTCTGGACATTTTCCTGATTCCCGGTCGATCTGGTCATCATCATCCTTCTGGTCATAGTCAACTATCGTCTAATCAACTAGCTGACACTTTAGTTAGCCCTTAGCATACGTCCCCTGCCCAAGCCAGCATCCTAATTTGCCAACGAAAATTAAATGATTCTCATTACAATCCACTTCCGAGTGATAACAATGAGCGAGCGCACTATACTACATCAGTAGCCATTCTAATGAACTCACTTTTGCAAACCTAATTTTAGCCTCATTTTCTCCCCTAAAATACAAAAAAAAAAAGGCGAAACACCCCACACGCTCGCTCCGCCACCCATAAGAAGTACCAAGAAAGCCATTCCGAGAAAAACAATATTCAAAGGACCGTGTAATTCAGTTATTTACATGCAAATTAATCCAAGACACAACGCGCGCGTCTGTCCGTCAGGCTAGGACTTCTACCCCATCCGTGTATATGTGGCTCCCTCTGAACAAAAGAAAGAAAAAACCTGTCCGCAACGGAACTATTTACGAGAAATTACTATGTATAGAGGGGCTGTACACAATTTGCTTGGTTCGCACCGTTTTTGAAGTCAAAACCTAGCTAGCCTCTTACGTCGAGAGATAGGGTGCTCTGTTGCCTTTGTTTTGAGGACCTCCGTACATGGGGGTACAGTGTGTAAAAACCTCCTTGTAGTGATTTACTTCGCTATAAAATATCCAGTTGCGGCAAAACAAGTGCTATTGTTTCAAGGGGGTGCCTTGAAACCGTCACCCCCCCCAACACCCTTAAAAAACTAAAATAGTGTTGCTAGGGGTGGTAGCAGTAGTAGTTGTTAGCTTAGTTGCGGGTTTTGTTTTGCTTGCTCGACTACTTTTTCCTTCTTCTTCTTCTGCGTGTTTTGCTTCTTTTGGTTGTTCTTCCTTTTTGTTGATGTTTTCTGTTTGACTTTTTTTTTTTGTGTGTTGGTGTGCATAGTTTCTGCACCACCATCTATCCAGCTAGTAGTCATCGTCCTCTTTAGCTTGTTAATGAAATAATTTCTTATACAGGCTTAATGACTTGCGGAAGAAGTCCTTGCGGAAGGTTGCCAACTCAATTTTTCGTTTCAGCTCTCTTTCTTCTTTTTTTGTGGTGTGGAAATGTGAGGAGAGAGTGTTATTTACCAGCAAAAGGTATGGAACATAATTCAAAGTGAAGAATGAATGCAAATCGGAAGTAACATTTATTCACAACATTCGAGGTGGGTTTTGGACGGTCTTGGTCGGTGTGCACCATGGGTGGGTTGTTTTTGCTCATTATGTCTTTGCATCCTGTTCCTGTTTTACTGTGTTTCCACTTAAGTAAGCTTTCGAGTACTCTCCTTGGGGCAGGAGATAAATAAATTCAAAATGTTGCGAGTTTTTTTGCAGCAACCTTTGCTTGTGTGTTTGTCTTTAGTGAATCCTTGGTTATATTTCAAAAGGTTTTGGTGGAGGGAAATTTTGTGGAATGGGTATCTCTTGATGGCTAAGGACAAGTAAATCAATTCCAGGAAAGTGTCATTTTTTCAAATGAATGCATTCGGGCGAATGGAAAGTGGCTGGCTGGCTAGTTAGTTTTATTTTTGTCTGTTGATGTTTATAGTTAGAGCCTTGTACAGCAGACAGGAGGCGAAGCTGGGTAGACTGGAGGAAGGAGTAAGTTCTAATCGATAGATGTAAATGTGTTGACCATTCAAAAATTTGTAGGAAAGGAGCAGTTTTAAGGGGAACCACTATACACGTAGTCCTTGCGTTGCAAACAAGATTACGCCGGAGGAACGTAAAAATGTGGTCGATATGCATATGCATAGGCTAAGAGATTTCAGGTTGAAATCAATCATCTAGGCATCGACTTTAAAGCTGCAAGTGGTAGTGTAAAGGATCTGGAGACTTACATCCTGCATTCCACGAAAATTCATTCAGTTTCGTTGAATACCGATGGAAAGCACAGAGTGCATAGTAAAGGGTCTTCCAATAGGGACTTTCGAACTTTGACAGTTGATAGCGGCCATATTGTGGAAGCTACATCTGCCAAATTGGCTGTCATTTATTCAGCCTGTTTTGCCAAATCACCATGGACGGATATAGCGTTCAACAACACGTGCAAATAATAAATTTGTTTTATCAAAATGGGTGTTCTGTTCGGGCAACGTTCTGCGAGCTTCGCCCATTTTACGGTCGCCATAATCGTCCTTCCGAGAGGACTATTCCCAGTGTGCTGGATAAATTTGAGTCCACTGGTGCAGTAAACGATCAACCAACACCCGTACGTCGACGCCGCTGTCCGTGAGAGTCTGCAGGAGAATCCGAGGCAGTCGATTTCGCGTCGTTCACAAGAACTCGGCCTTTCGCAGACCACAGGTCGATGATTAGCAACTTCTTTTGGCATGAATTGGATCATATGGACACCAACGGCAAGTGGTTTCAATAGGATTACGCTACGTGCCACACAGCTCCCGCCACATTGGAAATTCTGCACGAGCGATTCGAGGGCATGGTCATCTCACGTGGAGGTGATGTGAACTGGCCACCGAGATCGCGCGATTTGACCCCGTTAGACTTTTTCTTGTGGGGTTTTCTGAAGTCGCAGGTCTATGCGAATAAGCCACAAACCACAGCGGCCCTTAAAGCCAACATAACCCACGCCATCGGTCAAATTCAGCCTGATTTATGCGCCAGAGTCATGGAAAATTGGACATTTCGGATGCGCGCCACCCAGAGAAGCCGCGGCGGACATTTGAACGATGTTATATTCCATACATAATGGCATCGATAGGCCTTTCAAACGAATAAAAAATTTCGATGATATCTCACACGCACTTTGTTTAATTTAAATTTAAAGATAGAAAGCGCTTAATGAAAGACCCTTTACAATTCTCCCTGCTTACTCGATAGAAAGACACGTTAAAGGGATACCTGTAGGCTGTGCAGTGTATGTAGATCGAAACTCCAGTGGTGAGATATTCGACGGAAGCACCTCCTTCAATCCAGCTGCGGTGATGGATCATAGTAGGTACCTGACATGGATCGAGAGATAGTATTTCCTTCTCAGAGTAAATAGAACCCTTTCTTCTGAAAATATGTAGTCCACATTCCGCGAGGACGTGCGCAGAGGCGGTTCCTTATCATCCTTGCCAAATCTGAATTCTCCATTTCTTCCATTCTTCCATTCTTAAGTCCGCAAGCGTGATAGAATACGAAGACGACTTTTACTCCAGTTTCCTTGTATCTCAGTGACTCTGCAAATCTGTCAGAATACGAAGCCGTTTTCAAGGCCACAGGGCTCAATTTTATGAAGGCCTTATTTCTCTCCTGTTGTAGCTTTCGAGAAGCTATAAAGCCTGTCTGTGTCGAGACAGAAGAGCTGGCAAGGAAAGGATCAGCATTAAATACAGAAACCTATCGGTGTCTTGGGAAGAAAGTTGGATTTTGTGACAAGCGAGCTGACTAAGATTGTCTGGCCTCTCAGTTAAACTGTATTATACACCGCTGCTTATGGCCAATAAAGACGCAGGAACCAAGATCATTCCATTCTCACAATAAACAAGAAAGACTCGAAGTCTAATAGGCATGCTGACAGCACAAGACGCGAAAGGCGTAATCTCCGCTAGGCTGGGTACCAAGTTGACCAAACACTGCAGGAGCTGGGGAACGACTGCTTTCCGAATGCCCATGTAGGTATGTAAGTCCATCATCTAACATGGAAGACAGACTATTTGAAGCACTGGAGGTACTTGTAGGGTCCTTGTACAGGTATAGAATGCTAAGCTTCATCAAGAGTGTAGAATGACTGACCGAAGGTTGTCGCAGTTGGAGCTGCTATCACACTAAAAAAAAAATTGAAGGCACTCTTTCCACTTAACCTCACCTCAAGGTTGTTCCGACAACTTCCGAGGTTTACTTACTTACTTTGGTGGCGCTACAGTTCGGGGTGAACCAGGGCCTCAACCTACAAGCCTCTCTAGTTAGCCCGGTCCTTAGCTAACTGCCTCCAGTAGTGCACTCCAAGTTGGTTGGGGTGCCCTCTACTTGTGCGCGCTACTTTAAGCGAGGTCGTCCTCTATTGGGTTGTCCCTCCGGGTTGGATTCGAAGACTCTGCGCACCGAAGCATTGGTGTCCATTCATTCCACATGCCCTAGCCCTCTCAAGCGACTGATTCGCGGTTTTTTGACGAAGTCGCTGTACAGCTCGTACATTTCATCATTGAATCTTCTCCTTCGTGAACGCAAATCGGACCGAGTATCTTACGAAAAATTTCTCTCTCGAAACGACCGAGGATATATTCATCCGCTTTCGATAGAGTCCATGCTTCAGCGCCATAAAGCAGGTTCAAGGTCTTGCACAGAGTCTCCTTAGTGGTTCGGGATAGGGTCCTACTACTCAATTGCCTTCTGAGCCCAATGAAACATCGTTTGATTTCCGCTGAGATGTTGACCCCCGAGGTTTGGGTAAATTTTAATTCAGGTAGACCCTTCGGACTGGAGGGCATAGTTCCAGTCCAATGCTTTCGACTGCGTAAGCAGCCTGGATCACCAACCTTAGTAGCAGAAACCGCGATGTTTACCTTCAATCAAACGTCGACTATTCGCTTAAAAATTAAAGAAAAACCATGGCTATGGTTATGGTTAGAGGGACGCGCACCTAAAGGTGCTTTCACGGGGGCCAGTTGGTCCATTGTGTTTCCCTGTTAAGTAGTGGTACCATAACTGAATTCTATCGGTTGGTATGGTTAAACCAATCCGTACCCTTGATGAAACTCATAATGTTCCATAGTGGGACTTCCACCAGGTCCTCTAGATCCTCAAATAGTCTGTTTCCCATGTGGTGGAAGCGACGGATTTGGAGGCTGGGGCAGTCGCAAAGTAGGTGTTTGATGGTTTCTGTTTCTTCTGTATCATGGCAGCTTCTGCAATAGTCAGGTGAGTTGATACCCAGTCTGACGGCCATTGCACGTATCGGACAGTGTCCAGTTAGTACTCCTGTCAGTAAGCTGATTTCCTTTTGGTCCTCTTATCGTTCAGTATTGGCCATAAACCGCGAGATATGACGCAGTCTCCTCTAGTTGTCCAGGAGAAGTTGATCATTTCTCGTGTTAAGGTTTACTTTTCTTTCAATACACCAATAGGGATGGCTACTGATGTTTGGGTGAAATCCTCATTTAATGCTGACCCTTTCCGTGCAAGTTCATCTGCTGCTTCGTTTCCTTCTACATTCCTATGTCCGGGAACCCAACAGAAAGTGACTTTGTCGCGACTGTTTTTGATCTAACTGTGTCGCTGTCTATTGCCTTGAGTGGTCCACAAAAATTGTAATCCTGGATGGATTTAGTATCTTATCGTGTATCGTCTGTGCTGCTTTTTCAATGGCGAAGACTTCGGCTTGGAAGATACTTAGATCGTCCTGGAGTTTGTGTGAATCGTTGATGTTAAGTGATTCACAGAAAACTCCAGCGCCGTCATTTTAGACCCCCGTCAGTGTAGAGTTGAAGATCCTGTACATTGGTTAATGTGTTGGATTCCCACTCCTGTCTTTCGGGAATAAGAGCGAAGTATTTCTTGTAAAAATCACTGTCCGTTGCTCTTTCGGGATCAATTGATCTACATCTGTGAAGTATAGATCCGTGTCCATAGGAGTTATGCTTCCAAGTGCTAGATTGTCTAAGACGGATCGCGCTTTTGGCAGCTGTACTGAAGTCAGCCAGTGGAGGAAGATTTAGCATCACTTCCAGCCCTGCTTGATCACTGTGCTCCAGTAATGCTAACACATGCTAATCTTAGTAAGATTGTTGAGGTAGCTAATTTTATGGGTCTCACAATCGCAGTATACATCCAATGGGTTATGGGCGGTCGTAATCCACATCGTTTACCGAAGGTAGAAAGCACATAACGCCTTTTCCATTCTTCCTCTGTGTTTCTTTTCCAAGTGAGCTTCGAATCAAGGATCGTTCCTAGATACTTGGCTTCTGAGGAGAGATTCAGGGAGACTCCATTTACCTTTGGAAGGTCGAATCCTTCAGTTTTCCTCCTTCCAGTGAACAGGACCAGTTCGGTTTTTGTTGGGAAAACCATGAAAATAAACGAATTAAATAATTTATAAACAAAAATCAAAACAAATATTATTTTAATCGATTCATTCAGCTGCTTTGTTATTTTTTTTTTTTTTTTTCGTTTATTTTCATCGACGGCTGTACAAATTAATTCGCCGCATTACGATGCGCGCACAAAAGCTCATCGGACGGTCAAACCCTCAGAGCACACAGTTCAGTTGCGATGTGTGATGGCTGTACGAGCACCATTGGGTGGTAATTTACATTAAAATTGCCGCCCATTGAGCCGATTGCAATTTCAAATTATTTAATTGAAATTCATTACAAATTAAAGAGTTAATCAAAGTCTTTATGCGTTATTAACACATTGGAGCGCGACCGATGACCGACGTGGCACGAACACAACCCGGGTGCCACAGGACAATGCCGTGTCCGAGGTGACATTCGGATGCAAATTCCAATTAACTAATATCTAAATCGTAACCGTAAAATGAATTTGATGTGCGTACCCCGGGTAGGTTAGCCAGACGTCATTTTGATTGTTTTTTTGATTTTTTTTTTTTTTTGTGACTCGTTTATCTATTCCCGTAGGTGGATTTAAAATAATTTAAATTCAGCTGACAGTTAGAATCTGTTGTCACATAGAACGTGACGCCACGTATGTGTGGATTCGGTTCCAGAGCACAGGCACAGGAGTACAGTATATTGACAGTAGGGAGACTAGTATCTACTGTAACTAATGGTTGAACTGCATCAATTGGCAATTATACTGGGCCATGCGATTTGCATAGCAATAAGGAGATGGTGGATGATGGAGATAGTTTTTTACGGTAGAGTGGAAGTGGAAGCTCGTTGCGAATCTAGTGGATTTTGATATCGAAATAATCTGTAAAGCGGAAGCTGAATTATTACGGGAGCTGGCATAGTTAAAGTATGAAACTATGAATTAAGAGCTTAAATCGATTGCAGTGGGTGGAAACTGATAAGGCAAGTGCCTGCGAGGTGGCTTAGAAGTTAAATTTATAGATGGGCCTTTAGTGGACAGGAGTTTTGCAGTAATATGTGGAAGTATTTCAGGGATGAATAGGAAGGAAGTTACAGCATTGAAAAATCTTTGACTTAATAGTTCAAATGTGCTTCGAAAATCTTACGAGATGATACTCCTGGTATAGCAGTGTACTAAAAATTGGTAACTGTAGCGGCATCTATCCCGAAAGAGGAGAAAAGCCATTGATTGGTTTTAAGATGAGATATTCGTTGCAAATGTTTACGGTTTTTTATGGATTCGTGCGGCGGTATTTATTGCAACAAGCAAGGATACAGGGCATCCGTTGAGTGAGTAAATAAATACGAGGACTGTCTAGGTTTAGACTTTACAGACAAACAAGTTATACGTGTCAGTACATTCCATCGTTTCTTGTAAAAATTACTAAAAAGGACATATTAAGTGGCTCCCAGCAACTTTTCCGTTTCCTTTCAAAACTATTACTACCCCGAGCATTAGATTTAGCGAAGGTATACGAAGCTTTCTTAGCTTTCTATGGGACTATGTCAACCTCTCTACTTGGTAAAAGAGTTTAGTTAAATTTGGTATTGCGACTGGGTATTGAGTTTCAATGGAATGTTGCTTAACCTAGAAAAAAGGTCTAGGACTAGAAATACCTTAAACGAATAATGTGCGGCCATTAAATTTCCTCATTCGTAATGGTTGGTAGATCAACTCCTCCTATTCCTGAAAGCTCCAATGTTGGGAATGATATTTTAGTCGTGAACAACACAATCGTTGCCTTTGAAGGGCTGTCCCCAAAACCGCTGATACAATTGGTGTATGAACAAACTAGAAGCGATTTTTTGATGCAATAATGCGGACATCATCATTGTAAGCTCTCGCGTTAAAGCCATGTTCGGAACACACTTTTGGAAACCTGCCAATCAAAGCGAGAAGGTCTTGCCCTATTGACGCTATGCAGGCCAAATTTATCTGACTTTAGGTCGAATTCCTTATCCAGCAGCCATTTTTCATTTTAGTTCCGAAAGTCTTACGATGGAAATACCCACCTTTCTACGATGGTTCTTTCTGATCCATCACTGATCCTTTTTAAACATAACGTTGTTAGGGTATCAGGGGATTGGTGCAAATTGCTTGTAGAAATCAATGGCAGTCGTAAGGAGAGCCTTGGGGATGGTTATGCCGATGGACCGATCATAACTCTAGCGCAAGTCTAACTACCAATTGAGCAAAGCAACTCCTAGCCTATGCAATGAAAAATTTACTTTCAACACGACCAACTTTTTTAGGTTGAGATACTTGCTAAGCCACGAAAAGCCTTGGCATATGCAATAACTGTACATACTAAAATACAGAAATAAGGTTTGAAAGTCACTGGAAGGTTATAAAGTGATCGTGAGGTTGGTCTACGCTTGCCATGCAGCAGGTTCTAGCTGAATTAATGTGCATGTACACAGAGCTGTTACAGAGCTTCCGATCTAGGATCAGATAATACATGTTTCTGGCTTCCCTAACAGCCTCAAATTGACACCTAGAAGCCATAATATTTTGCAGAAGATTTACATTAGAACCTCGTCGACGGGTCATCGATTTTTGCAGGATAGGCACTATCTGAAGGACGTAGTCAAGAAGAAACTACCAAATCCAATTGTGTTCGATGGGGCACTAGGATTCTGGTTAACTATACCGGTCAGCAGAGAGATAAAAAACATTCGCCATATAAAAGGGACTTTGCGTGATCCTAGTACACTAAGAATCGTACGCCATATTCTAAGTAAGTAATAGAAGATACTCATAAGTAATAGCAGAGCAAGATTGGTCCACGAAATCAAGAAATTTGTCGTCAAGATATGTTGTAAGTCAGAGGATCTGTGCCTGAATTAGATACTCAACTTGAGCATCCCCCCAATTGCTACTAAATGCCCTGCTTCCTTCCATGTTTCCGTTCCTCCTCAGCAAGGATACATCTGTAATTTTCCAATTCATTCGTGGCACACAATTTTGTTTTTTTTTTTTTTTTTTACCCAAATCAGCAAAAATCAAATAATATCCCGACGAATTTTCAAAGGTTCCCTCATTTTTTTTTTTGGAGGCGACTATATCATACCATCAACCCTCCCTCCTCTGTCACATTGACAATTTTGCAATTTTCATTGAAATGTGAAAATTGTGTTTCTTCCTTGCTAAGGAGGGAGGACTCACAAAAAAAAAAAAAAAAACAGGAGGAGATAATGCCTATGGCGCCGCGCCACCTGCAGCTGAGAAAATTGTCGCAAATTATGCTGATCGTGCAGCAGCACATATACTCGTATACATTGCTTAGAAGAGGATTCAAAGAAAAATGTCCTTTCCGCCAGGAATATTATTTCTTTCTACAAAATGTGTTCCGTTTTTTTTTTGGTTTTGGTTTTTCTATTTTCAGCAGAAGTGATGACAACGATGTGTGTGCGATGAATTTAAAATGGTAGTGTCGTCGGCGGTAGCGGCATAAATGCAGTGCAACTTTTTCGAATCCTTGAGCTGTCCCTGGCTCCATCCGACGAATACGAATTTGTTCCGTCTGCAACGGTTATGATGGCCCATCACACAGCATACATTTCCCATACTATTCAGATAGTTTGACAAAATTCCTGCGCCAAGGCGGGAAAATTGAAGTTCGAATTGGTTATGTGCCATGCAGTTGGTGATGATGATGATGATGATGATGGTCAGCACCTGCAGTGCAATTGGATTTTCGGTTTTGGTAGCCCTTGCTGGTGACAGTATGAGTGTGTGCCTGAGTCCATCCTCTTAAGTTAATTGAAATGCAAAGAATATTTTCTGTTTTTCAATTGAGTACGACACTATCCGGTGGAATACGGTTTAAGGAAAGCAAGAAAGAAATCCTCGATTACAAATTGCACAGCTGTCGTGCACACACGTGTGGAATTCTTAAAGGATCCGAGTATTACAATAAAATTGCAGCATCACAGGTGTGTGTGTGTTTGGCGATGACGATTGGCTCTTTGTAGGTGGTGTGATGCATTTTCGATTTTTCGTGGTTTAATTCTGATGATCTGGAGTCCATACATTGTGTCCTGCAAGGAAGATGCGTTGCATGTGCTCCAAATAAACTGATAGATGCGACGAAAGTGACGTAGGCTGTGCAAGGAAAGCTCTGCATTGAGGAAGTACAATTTTAAGTAAGTGTACACATCAAGGGATTCGTAAATTGGTTCTCCATAAGCGGGTCTTGGACGAAAATTAAACTAAACCTCTCTGAGGAACATAGATCGGAAGTCTCCATTTTTAGGTGTCTTTTAAGAGGTGATTCACGTAATCCTAGTTGTGAAGAAGAAGAGAGAATCTCTTCGAAGGCTTAAACGCTGCGTTCATTAAGTCTGATTTGGGTTGCAAGTCGCACCGGAATACACAGGTAAAGATGCCCAATGAACTTGTCAGACAAAGGTCAGAAGAAGACATCTCAGAACTTAGCTGGCGTTGAGTTTGTCTTAATCCGCGGTTAGGACTTCCATTACTCTGCACCAGACGTTAAGACCCGTATATCTGCAGAAGGTTAGCGAATATCCTTCCTAATTGCTTAGAGGAACTCATTGCAGAGGCTTACAATCGGACTTATGTGACAGAACCATCTGCATTCATGCATCAGATGGAAGATCTTTGGAGCTTATTTGGGGAATACTATTGATCAAAGCTCATCATCACTGAAGGAACTTCAAGAAGTTAGATAGGTGCTTCTCTGACTGCACAAGAGACCAGTAGTTAAGTCTGACTTTTCCAGCAGATATATAATATGAAGCTCTGGTCAAAGCAGCTAGAAAGGCTCTAGAATAAGGCATACACCACATGTGTTTAACAGTGATAGTCTGGTGAATGGAATCGCAACGCGTTCAGACTCCTCACCATCTTGTACAAGATCTTATCTACATGACAATAGTTCCAGGCTGAGATAGTCCACAATCGACCTGATTTTCACGCTTCGGTAGATCCTGGAACAAAGCCAAGATGTTCAAATCGATACCCACCGTGTTTTCGTCGATTTTGAAACTGCCAGCGTAAGCATTTATAAAGACGAACCGCACAGAGTCATGCCTAGGTTTGGCATACCTCCCCAATGGTGCATCCATACGGAATGACTACGGAGAGCTTTCAGGGCTTCATCAAGATCGGTAGCTACTTCACCGAGCCCTTTAACGCGCTGTAAGATGAATTCTTCAACATCGCTCTTGAAAGTCAATCAAAAATCTTTGCAGACTTATCTAGGATGACGGTATTGACAGGACTCTACGGATTATCATCAGCACATGTGCAAGCTTAGAAATGGAACCGAGTAAAAAGGGTTTAGCGGCAAACAAGGGCAACAAGAAGGGGGCACACTACGCTCATCGACGAATCAAATGGAACATCGCAATGAACAGCTGTAGCTTTGAGGTAATAAAGGACTCTTCATCCTTGATAATCACTTTTATGTTTTACTAGAAAAGCGTGCAAAATTAAGAAGACTCTAATCCCAGCCTCACTTTCTGCCTCTGTAACATTCGTGATCCTTTGATGTGAAAAGTTCTTCGGTCGCGTTTGTGTAAACGGGCTTTGGAGGACAGGATTAAACGACGAACTATTCAGCGCCATCTTAGTTTGTGAAGAAGTATTTTCAGCTAAGTGTTGAGCACTGCTAAGAACGCGCAAGACCTGGTAGGCCGGCAAAAAGAGTCGCTGAATGAATTTTGATGGGAGTTAAGGTACACCCTAAAAAAGTATGTCCTTTCTGGACAGTGTAAACGCATTAAATAGGATAGACCATGCGAAACCTCCTTTTCCTTTAGTCACTCTTCTACAATATTTTTGACGATGCCAATATTTTTTTACGCCTTTCCTAGCCACTCAGCAAGGACTCACAGAGTTTAAAAGCGCAGCATTAAAATTAAATTGCAGTAAAATTCCCTACAATTGTCCTTGTCCACTAAAATTTAAATTATGTCAAAAGATAATGAAACCATCCTTCAAACCGAACTGGGGGAAAAAAGGATACGCTGTTCGCCGCTGTGTCAAACTAGTGGGCTGCACTTCTGCACCTGGCGCCCAATCCTGAAGAGCAGGTTATTAAATATCAATATTTCGAAATTGTGATTAATTTCATGGAGAAAAAAACATCACCATGCTGTCCCCAATCCATATATCTCGAGTATGTATGCGAATATCCTTCGGGATTAATCGCTGAATATTCGCTTGCATACCGTACAAGTGCTACTCCTGTGTCATATGTGCATCGATCCTGTCAGTTTCGGTAGATTTTTTTCTTCCTCTCTACATAGCTAGAGCGCAAAAAAAAGAGTCATACACAAATAATTCTTTTTTTTTTTTTTTTGTCCTTCTGCAAAGGAATACAAACAAAAAGGATATAATTTTATGCGATTAAAATCCAATTGAGATAAATGATGAAAAATGACTTTTAATACGTTTCCCATCAGCTCGCATATGAACGGCTGCGGGTGTGGGTATGGCTGTGTGTGTGTGTGGATGGATATGGTTATTATCCTTTTTTTTCTGTTTGTTTGTGGGAGAATTTCCTGGGGGGTTTTGATTTCTCAATCAAGGAATAATATTGGGATGACAATTTATTGAAATTCTTTATGCGCGCGATAAATGGTTGCCATTGTTTTGGCATTAAGTCAACTGGTCGAGGGGTGCGGGGTGGTTTTGGGGGGCAGAAATTATTTTTCGATTGTTTTCCTGAATTTAATGTGTGAACATGAAGGCGGTTGAGCGGAATTTCAGCACAATAAGTAGAGCAAATAAAATGTGGGTTATCTTGCTAAGCTGACGGTATATGCATGTATTTGCGAAGGCTGTGCGGGGGTATTAAGTGATTGTGTTGGGAGATCTCGAAAAGGTGACGTTTCTTTGAATTATATTTTTTTTTTGTTCGAATTTTAAGGATTACCAGAGTCTATTATAGGAGAGAGGTCCATTTTGGCCAGATTTCTAGTTGAGGCTTAAGGAACACTTTGCCTTTGCAGAGCAAGCAGTAAGGGAATTAGATTCTGGGCTCATAGCCTATCAGTGTGCAATTTTTGTGGACTCATGACTCACCTATCTACCTGCAGCTGTGAACATAGAAATAGTTCTCCAAATGCGCAAGGAAGGCAAAGCCTATTTGGAAATTCAACGCATTCTGTCATGCTCAGCTCCGAAAATATTCAGCGCCATCAATTACGAACAAAAACCGGAGAAAAGAGGAGCAGGAAGGAACTCCAAAGGACCCTCCGAAGACAGCCGTACAGATAAGAAGCGAAACAGAACTACCTGTGAGTGCAATGACGGTACGTAGAAGACTCCTGGAAGCTTGTCTATCAGCACGTAGCCCAAGAAAAAAAGGCTGGCAAAACGGCTTGCGTTCGCCAAAAAGTATGCCGATTGGCAGCTTCCAAATGGCGAAACGTTTTGTGGACCGAGGAGTCCAAAATTGTTCTGTTTGGTGGACTTGGTTCTCGGCAGTATGTCAGGCGTCTTCCTAACACCGAATTCCTGCCCAGGTTAATGCCACAAAGTGTGAAATGCCTTTAAAATGGGTCCTACAGCGGGATAACGACCCTAAGCATACCAGCCGGCGAGCAAGAAACTGGTCCCGCGACTATCGAATTCAAGTTTTCGAAAGGCCAGCCCAATCTCCTGACTTGAATCCCATTGAGAATCGTCGAGTCGATATTAAGACAGCTGTTGTCAACAAAACGCCCACGACTAACATGGTGTGGCATATCACCAGACCGCTGTAGGCGCCTTGTTGACTCCATGCCAAGACGGTGTAAGGCGGTTAAAGGCAGAGAAAAAGTTCTAGGGAAAAAGTTTCACCTTTCTAGGCTGTAGAAAATCCAAAGCACACTTTGCGTTGGGCTTCGCCTTCCTTAGCACCACTGGATTGTATACTAAATCTCGTCCGTCTAAATATTTATTCCAGCACATGAGCTGCGAAAACTCTACTCAGGCCTACCAAATCTGGGCTTGATTCATTCATCCCGGCTGACTTAAAGCGGTGACTTAAGCACTAATATCCGAAAAGAGGTTCAAGAGGATAGAAGCAACTGGATAACCTATTCAACATCTCGGTGTGACACAGTAACCAATACAGAAGCGGCAGGAGCCTTAGCTAATAGAACATTGATGCCCTCTTAGCAGTCCCTTTTTGGAGAGTTCTTGCATAAGACTAAGCGGTGCAAAATCGAGTGGCTTATGTCTCTCATCCAACGTTTTTTGGACTTTGCTGGTATAGCATCATAAGGCTTGCAACATTGTGATCGGTTCCATATCACGATGCTGTGATGAATGTGTGTGACATAAGGTTGCTAAAAACCGCAGATTTCTGCGACTACGAGGGAACACCTTCCACTTCGATGGTAGAAACTACATAGCCCACCCAATGCACAGTTGATGGATAGCTGTCTTCCATTTCAAGTTGAGTTAACTGCCAGTGTATTTGCCATTTGGAACGACGGCATGAGACGCCAATCCATCCTTCCTTGGCTGCTATCGAAACTATTTCTGCAGTCTACGTCTTTTATACAAATGAGAGGCAGCCTTGATGATCCTGAGAAAATCGTCCGGAATCACTGATTCTGATCCCGTAAGTATTGAGACCTTATAAAAATGAACATGTGATTCCAACGCCATCTGAAAGCATAAAATAATAACTTTTTCCAACTTATCATGTACCCAAACCACGGCTTAAAATGAATGCTTCTATGCATCTCTCCTTCCCCGACTCCTTTCAAATACAATATAATTCAGTTCGAGGGGCCTTAAAATGTCCTCAGGCAGGTCCAATGCCATAAAATAGACACGCATCTTGAATGTCCGTAGCACTGAAAGCCACAACCAAGCTGTCCGAAGTTATTTCCATTAAAGTCACAGATGGCATCAAATGCAAGGACATCAAGCCAATATAATCCTCCAATTTCCTATTAACACGCATTCAACTACGTCCCATAAAAGAATCAAAATTCCTATCTCTACCCCTCCATTGGACTTAAATTATCACTTCCTCCATCGTTTATCTCTGACCCCATAAAACTCTACTGCTGCTCCTCTCCATCCACCCCATTGACGGATATAGCCTACACCCGTACGTCTTCCGGATATGAACTCTGATGTGCTATCCTTAATCTGAATTGAAGAGTCCAATTAAATGTTTTCGGCTCCGTTGCGTTGCCACCTTTGAAACCGATGCCACAGCCAATGAACGTGCTAGACTACGAGTTTAATCCAATATGGCATATTGACGGTAATCTAGCGTACACTACACATCCACCTCTAACGATCATCATCACTACCATAATCATCATCATCAATCTGTCGATTAAGATTCACCCCGTAGCGGTGTGTGATGCTAGCAAATCATGTGAGGGGGGTTGAAAAATCACTACACAGCCGAGAGAAGCCAACCCCCCCACATACACAGATTGGATATAAATGACAATGTGAACAATTTTAATGGAACTCTCCGGTCATCATCGACAGAAATACTCCGCAAAACATTGAATTAATTGCGGGATCTTGTTATTGTGGTATCATCCCGAAACCGAAACGACCCCCGACCGAGAGTAAAAAAAAGGAAAAACTGCAGCAGGAATAACATGAACCGATAAATCGCTGTCCAGATAAGTACTAATAGATGTCGTTTTCACTTAAAAACCGTCACCGTCTGTGTATGGCCTCTCTGTGCGGAGACCCAGAAAGTCCTTTTCGTTGAGCAACTATAAAAATAAACTTAACTGCTACTGCGAATGTCCTCTCTGCTGGCAGAGGCGGGGAGAGGGTTTTTTTTTTTTTGTTGGCCCTTCGAGCCGGATAGTCATCGCACGAAGGCGAATCCAATACGGTGGCAATGGTGGCAATGCATATAAAGTTTAATGAGCCGCAATTAATCGTACACGACACTATAAAAGCATTAAAAACGAGCAAAAAAAAGGACGAAAAAAAGAAATCCCTGTATCCATACGATGAGGCTTGAAACTGCCTACCATAAACGGGGAACCTGATGCGATATCGTCGCAGCCGAGGACGGTACGATGAACGGATTTCAGTTCAATCTGCAGACAAATTGAACGAATGAGTGTGTGGTAGTGTGGCGCTGCCGATGATGACCAAACGTGACGGTGTGTGGATGCAGCAATTTTACATAACCTTCCTGGTGCTTATTACCGTTAAACCAACCTCCGTAACATTTAATGGCTGCACACCGTTAATTTGCTTGATAAATTATCATTGCGCGCACTGTAAATAGGCGCGCGAATAACTAAGGTGCAACCTCCTCCTCTTCGACCCTCCTTGGTGTAACGCAATTTGGATGGCGCGCATACAAATTCATTAAAAGTGTGCAGCAACCACTACCAGCGTCGACAGCAGGATGCATAAAGATGCATCAACAGCACCCTAACGCACAATCAGGACTCAATAGCGAAACCACCGCCGACCGCCGCGTCGTCCTTTCTGCAGGGGATAAAAAGTCATCGCCATGCGAAAATTGCACATGCAAAGGTTTTAATCCGTTTTGACTTAATTTTCCAACACTCTACAACCCTCGTCCCTCTCCGTCGGAAAAATTAAAATAAAAGTGAAAATACGAGAAAGGAGGTGGGGAGGCCTTTTTTTACGGTCTACGGACAGCATCTGGAAAATACGGAAAAAGTAAGAATAAAATACCGAAGCATAACGCCGGTCTACAGGAGGCAACCTATTGCATCTGGAAAGGGAGTGCGTGGAAGGGAAATAAAAAACAAACAGAGTCGACCTGGATTTTATTGTGTTTTCTTTCGGCAGGACTTAGAGGATGATGGAAATAAAAAGCAAAGCGTTACACCTAAATGACTCACGACGGGGGGGGGGGGCTGGCAGCCCTGAGCTTTGACTTGATTAGAGTTCATCACATTTTACGCATCCCAAGGACTATAAAATTCTAACGCGATCAAGCGAAACAGCGCATAATAAATTGAAAGTCGAAGTGAAACCTGAAGGAACCATGTTCACTGACAGCAGATAGAGGCAGGTGAACGGGATCGTCGGTGTAGCCATATTTCTATCCCCCCTTTCCCACAGGGACACTCATATTTATTTCACTTCCTTATGCAATGCCATGCCTCAATCGTCCATTTACCAAATGAAACCGACATTTCAGCCGTACAACTTAATTTAAAGAGTCAAACGTGCCAACCATCTGACAGAGCACGAAGTACATTTGTAAATTTCAACTATCTCCAATTTTTTACAATAAAATCACACAACAGAGCCAGAGTATGTATCCCCCATCAAAAAGGACGAAATTCTTTTCCTGGCCAAACGTTGAAAACGAATAAAAAATACAAAAAATAACTCACTTGGGCAAATATTGCCCAGATTGCCGGACAAACATTAAACAGATACAAATGGCCATGTCCTGTATCCTTCCACTACTCTCTATCTGTGTCTGTAAAAAAAACAAAAATATGTGTTAAAAAATCAAAACACCCGATTGGAATGGTTCTCTCGCCGAGCCGCTTGTTTTTTGAAGCGCGCTGCTTTTTTTTTTTTGGTGCATTTATAAATGCGCACAACAATATCTCAGTTTACGTGCATTTTTATTTTTTACCGTTTTATGCATTTATTTGATTTTCTATCCAGTTGAATGAAACTATTCAGGCGTATTGCCGTATTTAAATTGTAAAATCCTTTTGTTTTCTGTTGGGCAGCAATTTTAACGTCTGTGATTGTCGTTTTTTTATAGCTCATAGGGTATGCTCATTTGGAGTCATGGTATGAAACAAATAGAAAAGGACGAATCGATGAATAGATAATCCAGCATTGATCTGGGATATGTTTGCTTAACAATCGTTTCGTTACAATGTCTATTCGGGAACTTTTTGCCAGGACACTCTAATTAATTTGCTGACTAAGCAGGGTCCCTCACCTTTATTGGTACCAGGCTAGAAGCAGTCATTGAAAATGCGGGAGGTCTAGCCGAACACCAGTATGGCTTCCGTAAGCGACGGTCCACGATAGACACGATAGTTGACACTGCACAGAAAGCCATAGATGGCCGAAGATGGAGAGCAGGCTCCAAAAAGTACTGCTCCGTCATAACATTAGACATCAAAAATGCGTTCAATTCCGCAAACTGGGAGCACATATTTTGGTTGCTTTAAGGAACAAGAGAGTCCCTCAGTATTTAATAAATATAATAATGGATCCTATTGTACAACACAGATAAAGGTACTGAGGAAAACGTAGCCACGGGTGGGGTGCCACAGGGCTCGGTCTTAGGGCCGCTATTGTTGAATATTATGTATGATGACATTCTTCGATTATCAATACCGGAAGATGCAAAAATAGTAGGATTCGCTGATGACATTGCCAATTTTAGGAGGAAATCACACAAATCAGCAACGACACTATTAGGATAGTCCAAACATGGCTTACTTCAGTAGGGGCCTAAAACTTGCCGAAAATAAAACAGAAGCGGTGCTGATCAGCAGCAGGAAAAAGTGCGAAACAATTACCATCACTGTAGGTGGACACGAGATTAAATCGAAACCAGCAATCAAGTATTTGGGTGTGGTGTAAGTGAGAAATGGAGTATGTAAGTGAGAAAGCCTCACGAGTGAATAATGCACTCAGGCGGATAATGCCAAACGTAGGAGGACCAAGGACTTAGACGACTGCAGCGGGAAAGAAGGAGAGATGAAGAAACGAGAAGGATAGTCCAAGAGACTGGCCATGTGGACGATTAAAGAAAGCAAGAATTGCTGAATCCTGCCCCGCGAAGGAATACCTGGAGGTAGTACCGCGGGGTATAGAAAAAGGGTATAAAAGGGAGGTGGTTTTAGTCAGTAGAAATCTGGCATACTGACCAACCGAGTATTGCAAGCAATGACACAACTTTTTGTCTGAATAAACCAGTGGTCCTCAACATTCGCAAGGTGGAGGACCATTATTCCGATTGGATCTTCGATTGATCGAAAAAACTCGTCCTTCGATAGCATTTGGAAATAATTTAAACTCCTTTCTATGGAGTAATTATTTTCACATAATTTGTTGATATGAAAGCAGTTCAAAATTGCGCAGTGTTGAGGCGTCAAACAATCTCGAATTGTGTCCATTTTTTCTGAATTTCTGAGACCAAAAGACTGTTGATATCTGAAACAGATGCAAAGTATAAGTATCTTGAGGTATATTGGCGGGGGGGAATAGACGTTTCTAGCATATAAACCAACAGAAAAGAGTATCTGTATATGGAGTGAGGATTATCGTTCTGAATTGGACAGAATTAAACTTCGAATGCCAATAAGGCTAACCACCACCCGCCATTTGAGTCAATCCAGCAGAAAAGCTCGTCGGAGGCCTGAGAAACGTCAAGAGAAGCGCTAGAGCAAGCCTCTTACCCTCTAGGGCTTTTTCAATTTCATCGGTTATTCTATGAACCCGTCTTCTATGCTGTTTATCTTCCAAAATCGACAAATCCTTGACCACACACCTCCTCCATGGTGACTTTGCCCACCATCCAGCTGCCGCAGTCAGTTGTAATTTTCTCGAATTCTTGTTCATCACATATATTACAGTAATCGTCTCTCTTTTCCTAGATGTTGAAATCACCTACATATCTCCGCACAACCGTATGCTTAGTTTCCAGTTACACTAGCACTTCAGGGCTCCTTTATGGTGGATGGTATGGGGCTGTTGATCCTCTCTGTTCCTTGCACAAAATCACAAACCCTTGGCACTCTTACTTTGTAGGTGGACCTATCTTATGTAAGCCTTGTGTTACACAACAACCGCAACAACCTTAAGAAACATTCAAGGGTTTTCCTGAGCTTCAACCAAAAATCGGATAATGTCGTACTCCATACCACATCATCTTAAGTGAAATAAGACTGCGTGTACCGTAGCCCCGTTTTGAGGAAACTATTGTCTTTCGGTTAGATTAGGTTAGGTTATATTAGGCTTTGTGTACCATAGTGGGCCCATCGCGATCCCTAGGGAACCATCACGGTCAGAAACCTAATCCAATTCGCCGATGCACTTAGTTTCCCTACAGAGCCTAAGTATGGCCTCATTTTTGTTCAAAGAAACAACCCCCTCCAGATCCCTGAAAAAGTATCTGCTCCGAGCAATGGCGTGGCAATGTCCTCCGCGACCTGTAGAGTTCATCGCAATACCTGCATGTGTCCATGATCGTTAAACCCAATCTCATAACGTGCTTCCTCAGGAGGCAATGGCCAGAAGGTATCCCTATCGCCAATCTTAACTTTGATCTGCTGAGTTTTATTAATTCTCCAGATTTTTTCCGATCTAATTCAGGCCGAACGCCCTTAGAAACGCTGTGTCCTTCGAGGTTTTCTCTTAGCCACGGCCATTGGAGGTCTTATACCACCAATTGCATCATTTACCGGGAGCTCTGCTCCTTTTTGGCCACTGCGTCGGCACTTTCGTTGGCTTCTATATCACAGTGTCCAGGTACCCAACATAATGCCCTAAGCATTGTGCGGCAGCTCCTTACTAGTTCAGATTTAGTGATATAGGACGCTAGCGCCTTTAGCGCAGCCTGACTACCAATGTAGGTGGCAATATTTTTGCTGGATACTGATCCCATCTCAAGCAGCCCCGCGGTTTTGAGCACGGCCAGAATCTCTGACTACCATAGTGTATAGCCAGTACCAAGATATCCGAGAGGGAAAGCTCCGAACTCTGAAAACCAATCCAGGCATTCCAAGGCGAAGTGTGGCTTAAGTGAAATGGTGCTTACACAAATCTACACATCGGAAACCATTTCACCGAATCTACCCGCATATACCTCAAGACGATTGCGACTTTTGCGGATGTAGACTACCAGAAGGCATTTTGTGCTGTGAGGCTAGAGTCAATTGACTAAATTGTTGATAAGCCCTGAAAGATCGAGGAATTGTGGCCCAGAAGTCAGCGTTTAGAGAAAGAAAGATTGGATTGGAAAAGACTCCATCATTACCGTCACGCTGCAGAGACCAGACAGACTATCAAACTTCTGATTGAAGGGACGACATCCTGAATCAAAAGGGCGGTGAATGGGTATCGATGCACGAGAGATCTCGGTGAAAACTGTTCCAAATTTAGGCAGCAGTATGAGCTATTATAAGAGGATCACATTCAAGACCAACCTGGACTATTAAGCGGAATGTACGACGTTCGAATCCACCTCTCGTGAGTTTCTGACAAACATCTGATAGTCAACCATCTTGAGTAGCTTCTCAATTTCATATTTCAAAGGAGCATCTACAACTTGAATGCCCTGGAAAAGCTAGGCCCTAGGCCGTCTAAAACAAGGAACACGCATTGGAAAAATCAGAAGGATTCTTAAGGTAACTTCTGGGCTATTTAACCGTCTTTAACTGCTCTTGGCTAAAAAGGCCACATACCATCGAAATAAGCTGAAGATCTTCCACTGCTTGATCCGTTTTCTAAGTATACATCGTAGGCTAGTTCACGGTGCCGAGGCCTAAGGAAATTACAGGGAATTGTAAGGCTGATGACCTTGCCAGGCATGGAATACCAACATCCATTCTACCAGTAACCGTGGGTATACCGAACATGGACGAAAAAGAGGGAAACTATTCTTAATCTGGCAACAGCCAGCTCTTTCCCAAAGAAAAAGACTTCCATTGAGAGCCTTCATGCTGAACGACCTAGAAGCTTTATGGTTCAATGAGTAGGGCAAGAAACTTTTTTTTTAAGATCCAAGTGGTGTCACAATGGAGCTATCATTGGCCTAAGTATGTCGGCCTTTTTAGCTGGCAACCTTTTCAAACTAACCTAACCTTGGCTTCCACTCTTTTCCATACGTACACAGATGCACCAGCTGAGCAAGGTAGCAAGGTTCACAAGTCTACAATAAACTACAACTTGTGATCGACATTGGTGCGAAGGTTCCAGCAATAGGTAGGTCTATAGGTCTATTAATATCAGCTTTGTCGAAGGTGATTGTGGTTAAGGTACTTAGGCATCCATGATCGCCTCAGGACTAGACTAAAATGGCTTCCAAATATAATTAGGCTTTCATGACGGCATCGAACGGTGCCATTAGCAATCTGAAGGTCTCCAGCAAAGCCCTTAAAGAAAATTCTTAAGTGGTCTGCGCTATCTGTGAGCTATAAAAAGGCATCTCCTGCGACACAGCTAGTTGATTACCTTTCGACATAGTCTAAGGCACAGAGAGATACGAGTGTCCTTCCACATTACTCCTCTACCTGTATCCTTCCCTAGTATCCAAGGCACGTTACGTTTCAAAATCAACTGGAAGCAGATCCCTCAGCCTCCTCTCTTACGAGGGTGAATATAAATATCAGTACAAAAGCCTTAACATAAATCCTAGAACTTATGCGCCACGAAAAGAAAAACTCCTTACGATCTAAAGTTTCGAAAAGATTGCCTCACAAATAAATTCATTCGCCGTGATAGCCTAATTTAAATAAAATATTCCCAATATCCCCTCTTGGAAAAGCCATTTGTTCCACTAAGTAAGCAAATTCCGGCGAAATCTTCCACCCACTTACACACCTCTACACAACCACATTACCGCCATCGATACCGCCACCGCCAGTGGCACTGTCCTCCCACCAGTCATTGTCGAACGCAATCGAAATTCAATAAAACATGTTCGCATTGCAAATTAAAACAATAAACACGCCCCAAAGAGTCATAACGACCAACGCGCCACTTTATATGCGACAACTACTTTTGCCACGACAACAAGAGAGGACAAATCCACACAACAACAACGACGAGGACGAGGACGACGACGAGGACGAGGACGAGGACGAGGACGAGGACGAGGACGAAGACGAGGACTACGGCGATGGCGATGGCGACGGCGACGGCGACAAAGGCGAAGGAAGCAGGCAATTTATGAGGCGCTATGGCCATAAGGATACCTTCTGTCTCTTCCCGTGCCTTGCACAAACAAACAAAGACACCAACGATGTCGGCAGAGACGAACATTGTTGCCACTCGGCTTTGCAATGAGCTTTATCGGTTGCAAATTTACGTAAACAATATTCATACCCCCAGCCTCCTGCCCTCCCTCTCCTCTCCTCCCCTCCCAACCGAATGGCAGCATCTTCTCTGTTGGGCACACTGCGGTATGCTGAAATCCTTTCGCGAACGGATTGAAAGGATTTCCGCCTCATTGACGCGCGCTGGTGGGTGGGTAACTCTATCGATGAATTGCTTTGTTGTGTGTCCTCGCACATTATCGTAAAAAAAAAAAAAAAAAAATTTTTAAATTTCTAGCAGCAGGCCTCTGTGCATTTTGAGCCAGAAAATATCCTTTCCACCATTTTTATTGAACGAAAAACAACCTTCCCCGCCATCTCTGTGATTTTGAATTTTTGACTTTTAGCTCCAAACTGGCGGCTGCCGTAGATGGGTGCCATAGACTTTATAGAATCCTAATGACGATCATCATTGTGGAGTTCGAAGGACGAATGGCAGTTGTTAGTGCAGGAAACTTTTGCCATTTCTGCCATATCATATTTATTTATGGTAATTTTATTATCGGACTTTGTTCATCAGCCCCCGCGGTATTTGTGTCCTTCCCGGGAGAATGTCCTTATGTTCTTTTTATAGCTTCCGATACGGTTTAGTATGATTGTCCTTTCCATTCTGCATATACACTCCGTACGAGGACATACAGACGGAACTAGAAACTCAAATTAATACGAAATCAAAAAAAAACATTTTCTCTAAGAAAATAGTAAGAACCGAAGGTTGCGGGGCACGGATACGGATACGACGACTGCAGTATCACTGCAGTTTGTTTGGGTATTTATTTAATGCTGCCTTTGTCCGCTTAGCGATTTTGGAAAAGGACAAATAAATAAGCAAACAAAATAGCTCACAACACGATGAGACATTGCAAATAGGTTTTCGAAAAATATTTGCATGACATGAACGGATGTTGCGTCTCGCTTTTTGGATGAGGGAGGGAATTTGCAAGTTTTTTTAAGGACATGCATATGTAGAAATATTGAGAGCGTCTTAAAGGAGGGCAAACGGTTGCCCCTTGGGGTAGCATCATTCGGCGCCGATGCACTGGTTAACATAAAAGCAGGCGAGTACAATGCTTGGGGTACAGAAGGGGGCAGCAACTGAGGAAATCTTCGTGGAAATGCACTACGGTCTTTGCGGTCTTCAACCTCGATGTCGAACCTTCGCAATCGGCAGCATGGTCCAAAACATCGAATGGGAAGTATGCGGCATCTAGACGGACATTAACCATTTTTGTCATTTCTATCGAGGTCAAAAACAACTGGAACTCCATGAGAAGGGTTCGCCAGAGGTCCGAGAACTAAGGGGATGGAAGGAAGGCACTTGAAGTCTTTAGCACAGTTCTAGACAGCAATGGTGGAGTAAACGCCTACGCAAAACAACAGGCAATAGTCTGATAAGTTGCATGAGTAGCGCATGTGATTCAGCAGACGGGTTCACTGGTAGAGTAGCAAAGTTGTAGCCTTACGGTCCAACTGTTACAGAGTCAGGCGACAACATCAGAGACGACGAGATAGGGAAGAATGAGCCTACTACAGAAATAGCTATCAGCGAGCGAGAAATGAGCCTAAAAACAGTTCGAAAAAATCGGGCAGAAGGCTTTTAAGGCCTTTGCAATGAAGCCGACAAAAACTCATGAGGGGGAGCATACATAGTGGTTCTGTCTACCTTAAGGGCTGCTAAAGGACAAGCTCATCCTTGTGTCGCTTTGATAGAGAGATTATTCAAGACTCTGTTTCCAATACAAGTAGAGGAACCAACTAATCAAACAAAGATAGCCGACGGCGACATCCCTGTAGTAACGGATGAGGAATTCATAGACGCAAAACTCCAGGACGCGATTTTCAAGAAAAAATTAAAGATGGCGATAATGCAAAATGTGTCCTCAAAATGTGGCCTGCGTAACTAGGTTACTTCCTTAGAATATGGAAAAGGAACGATTTCTACTGATACCAAGTGGAGGACGAGGATTTTATCGACCAAATTCTGGAAGCACTCAGACAGCAGCTCCTTTTTGGTGTAGTAGTTGGAGAAATTCAGATTTCATTCGTTTCTCTGTTGTGCTTGGTGGCCGCGATTGATGTTCCCCTGGCGGGGCTTGAACTTACACTGGACAGGACACAAGTAAAGACACCAGCTACTCCTCCGTGGCCACCTCCTGTGTGTACTTGATACCATGGGAAAGGTGATGGAAAAAATAGTACACAACCGCCTGATGAATCCTACTGACTCGGTTAATCATCAGAAAACCAGTATGGATTCAGGAAAAGCGTTCCGTGGTATTGCAGAAAAACATAGAAAGCGATGGTGACATGGTTCAAAGAGAATACTGTGCAGTTGTAGCGCTGAATGCACAGAATGCGTTTAACTCCGCAAATTGGACACGCATTGCTTACGCATGAATCTTAGCTAAACAAGCATCAAAATCAAGGAATATTCGTATACTTAATGCCTATCATCAGGGATCTGGCTGATGAAACACTGCTATATGATACTGAGCTATCAGTACAAAATAACCGGCGGAGGTCCACAAGGATCGGTATTAGGCCCCGCATTGTTGAATATATTGCATGACGGTCTTCTTTGTTTGGAAAACCACACGGATAAAAAATATTTTCTTAATTTTTTGTGCATCTTTGTCGGACAAAAATGGCTTTTACTACAACTTCCGCTATTCGTAGGTGAAAAATTTGTTTAACATAATTTTTAGAAAATTTGTCAAAGATAAAAATTTTATAAAAAAAAAAGTTGATTGCTTAGTAAAAGTTTTGAGAAAAATGCATTTTAAGTAAAAAATTTTAACAAGAAATTTTCATAATTTTGACTTTAAGGAGCCATAACTTCTTTGTGGTTGCATGAAATTACAAAAAGTTTTCACAGTCTTATGCGCCACTGAATTGTCTCTTCAAAATGTATATAAACTGTTTTTGTAGCTATAATAATTCAGAAGTTATAATATTTAAAGTGAACGTACCTCCAAATTGGTGGTGCCCCACTTTGACGGCCATGACTCGAACTGGGGTGAAAATAGACCCCCCCCCCCTCTGCCATATGATTTTTTGTTCGCCGGAACTTCAGGAATCTGCAGTTAAAGGATTATACCTCTTAACTGGGACACCCTGTATGTAGATGGACATGAAATCGATTCAAACCGGCATGGCACCTTGGAGTGATGATCGATGCAGGACTAAATTTCAAGAGACACATTATTTCGATCCACTTAAAAACTGAGAACCATGACCAATATTCGGGAACCAAAAAAAGGATCAATCAATTATGATGCATGCTGCTACAGTATGACAGAAACCATAAAACTAAAGGCAAACGCTAAGCTGCTGTCAGGAATTGAAAGACTAAGCGCGCTTCGTGCCTGCTCTCCACTTACGACAGTGTCCTTGAGGGCTGATATTTGATGCAAGCAGCCCATTTAGGACCTAGGGCCAACCAATTATGCTGTGCGTGTTATATTTTTCGCACAACCTATGTACGTTTAGTGCCACATCCGAAAGGCTTCTCATGGCAGTTACAACTCTATGTAGTTTATCAGAAATTCGAGGGAGAGGGACGGTGAAAAACTTTTTTTCTTGGATTCGAAGGTCGAACCTTCTACGCCGTAGTCCAACGCACTAACCACTGCTCCACGGCGCCCACCCAACTAAACTAAGCTCCACTGTCAAGGTGAAATCGGAGAATCCCACGGATTGGGATCAATGGAAGTAATCTTAGAACAACGAAATGCAGTTCTCTTAAATCAATTTGCAAATCTACTGTCCTGGAAAAATAGAAGGATGAACAGCAGAAGAATTTTCACGACAATTTCCTGGCTTTGCTAGTCTTCTATAGGAGTTTCCAGATCAGAATTAGAACAAAAAAAATGTCCTTCCGGAGCTTTAGAGATACAAGCACATATTCGTGAAGCAAACAGCCCACACACGTACGAGTATGTGACCTTAGGGTAATAGCTACTATTTTATGGAAGATCCTAGAGTCTAATCCCGTATCCGAAAGACGGAATTGAGAGGTTTTTTGTGAGTGTTACCCTTCTATGTTTCCGAGACTGTGAAAAAAACTTGGAGTTCGAACTGGAACTACACAACGTGGATTATGACATGCACTTGTAAGCTTCCAGATTTACGACATTGCCTGAGGATGATATTCTTTTGAATTGTATCCTTAACTCGACGGATTTTCTTTATGCCATCTACATAGCTGATCAATGCAACTTAATATCGAAAACCCTTGACTCTTTATACCAGCTGAACTGTTTTTTTTAACAGTGTAGTCACCACTGTGGCCTTCTGCAATGCCTCTCGATAATAACTTGGTCATGACTAGTTAGTTGAGGGTGATTCCCTAAATGGAAGCGTTTTTCGATGACAGAATAATAAACCGCCCTGCAACTTCCCCTTTCAACAGTTTATTATGCAATCTGACGAAAACAGTCATGACTTACCCATTTCAAAGGTCAGAGATTCCTTTATGAAGAACAGCTTGCATTGCGACCAACGTGCTACTGTATCTAGGTCTACATGACTTGCACTCACATTGGCTTTTAGCAAACCACTAACGTCCTTTAAAAGAACGTCAAAGTCATTCCTAGCAATAAACCTTTAGAAGGTTTTAAGTGACGAAAGTCAATTTTGACTACTGACTATCCTTTCAAAAACGACTAAGATATCCGCTTCTCATGACTAAACCTTGCCGAGTGCAAGGTTGCTTTCATGATTTCTGGTAAAGCTCAAGCAGCCTTAGAGCATAGCCCTCGATTGTTAAAAAATCAGCAGGCAGGACCGGCTCCTCTTGACCTCTTTCATACACTTTGGCAACTTAATAGATAGATGGGATGGGATGCTGCATTTAATTTCCCCTAAAATGTGTTAGGATTTATGGTACTCGACTTTTCGTGAAAATCAAACACAGTGTCTAACGCCGATGCCAAAAAAATTCAGGGAGCTGCCATTCATATTGGACAGTTGGAGGCCAGCTTCATGGTGTTGTTACTTCAGTTCCTTCCAGGAAAATAGTCAATCGTCTGTAATATGCCGGGTACTTAAGCTCATCGTATGACACCAAATTGCCTTAAGACTAGATCGAAAAATTGTTCATTCATAAAATTTGGCAAATGAAGCTTCTACTTCTTCCTTCCAGACAAAGACGGGATTGTTTGCCCTCAGTCAAGACATCCTTCCGAAATTGCTTTTCAGTAGCAACAAAGTATCACTCTTGGTAGATACTCCCGTGGTCATTTATTTTTACTTTAAAAATCAGTAGTCCTCGACTCAAGTGAAGGTATTCTGCGTGGTATAACATATTTTCCAGAACTTCACTCGCTTTCAGCCGTAACTTATGAGCGATAGAACCAGGTGAAAGGTTCAATCGACAAGAAGCTTTAGGCAATGAACGAACCGGATGATATCTACAATTTCATCCAAAGCTCTGCAATTAAAAGAAAATCCGCAGGATTTTCGACAGCCCTACCAACCGACTTTTCCCCAAATAATCTGTCCACGAAGTTGACTATGCAGAATTAGCTCGCATAATTGACTGGTTTTGAAAATCAATTTACGTTACGTGGATTTTTCCAAATTTAATTTAATTTTTCTTTTTAAGAGCAAAATAAAAATACTTGACGCAACGGACCGTATGGGGTCCAGGGCATAGCTTCTCGCGACCATTCATGTTGTGCGTGTTATAATTTTTCACACAAATGGAAGGGACCTACAGTTTAGAGCCATATCCGTAAGGCAAATCGAGGAGCCTTCTCTTGACAGTTATTACTCTCGGACGTTTGTCAGACATTCGCGAGAGGTGGGACCGCGAAAAAAACTTTTTGGTGTTCTCTGGGATTCGAACCTCGAACTTCCCGGTCAGTGTTCCAACGCACTAACCACTTGAGCCACGGCACCCACTTAAGAGCATATAATCAAAAAATGTTGCTCAGAATTTGAGCTGCTTGGCTAGGTCACTTTGAACGCTTTTTTGTAAGCGAGATTGAGGGTCATTACGTTAGTTGTTAATTTTAGCTTGACACACCAATGACAGGCTTTTGTAAGCCAGTATCTAGAAGACGACTACAGTCCATTGAAACCCGGGTTTGGGTAATGGAACGCTTGTATCTACATGCAAACACTGCCATTTATCTTATGTTCGAGCTATGTATCTTCAAAGTTTGAAAACAAAGTTGGTTGAAGCGTTTACAAAATCTTTGGCTTCTAGCCGCAGGTCCATCGATTCCAATACTTTCCAGAAATTTACAAATTTTATGGGTCAACGTCTTAAGACCTTATAAAGGAGATTCTAAGAAAATTAAATATGCTTTCTTGAGACGTAGCAGATACTCGTATTCTGTTCTTAAAACTCATTCTGGATGTATTCCTTAAATAAACGAAAAATAGTGATAAACACTGCTAACAAAAGGAGAAATTTCGCCGATCTAGTTGCAACCCTTAAACCAGAATAGACAGACCGGACAGACCCATTCACTATTGCACAAGCAATGACATCTGTGGATTGAAATTGGTGAAAAAATCTATTTTACTTGGCTTATTGCTCACTTTCAGGATAACACACAGTGATGACCTATCTGTCAGCTTGAAGTGATCGACAAAAGCCGCTGAAATCGGATGAGTTGTTAGAATCATGCGTTAGAATCAGGCGTTAGAATCAGGCGTTCCTCGCCTTTGAAGGATGGAAGCGATGTTTAACTTTCCACAATCTTCTCTTGAGTTACATACCACTAACTTTTCACTTATTCGGAATTTTTAAGAGTGTGCCACAAAGTGTTTAGACCCTCCTTTCATACACCTTGGACCACGATATCTGTTTTTGGTTGCACATCGACGAACAGAGCCCATAAAGCCCCCATCTGCTCAATATTTTTGACCTGCAATTCTGGAATTACTACCACTTTCTAAGGTTCATCTTTAGCATTAAGCTACTACAGATACAGATACAACACTTCTCTGTAGGTATCTGTAAATATTCAACACAACGCAAGACGTGATCTTGAAAAGTTTGCGAAGACAACTCGTGCTACAAACTGCATCGTAAGTCTTCATAAGTCTTCCCTCCCCCCCCCCCCCAAACGTTAAGCTGAATTCCAAAAATTACAAAGGACATGCTCTCGAAGGAGTATTTCGGAAGCATTTTGAAAGATCGCCTGTAATCAACTGCACAAGATCAGCACAAATAAACTTTTAAGCCCAACCGGTGTTGTGATACAGCACACACTTCAAAATTTGTCAAGGACTACGAACACAGCAAAATCAAAAGCAATACAATCAGGAATCTTCGACGGACAGGGACCATCCTCAAAACAATTTCCTTTTACCCAATTTGTGTGTATCCTGTTCTGTCTCTCGAAATTCTACTTCAAATTATCTTTCCCATAACTGCAGTCATCCAGAGCACTCATTTCGGACAATCTGTCATAAAATATTGGATGCATTCCTGTGCACTATGCACACAACATAAAACATCATCTCCTCGTCAGTCTCCTTAAAATGCACTCATCCGGTACAAAGTGACTTTACCAAACCCCCAATTGAATACAATCCCCCTGGCTCCACTAAACTTACTCTCATCTAATACAGTACTCATCCCCCACCCGCCCCATCACCCCCCAGTAACACAGTGCGAGAGTGTGTGCATATTTTCCGCCTGATCTATTCATTTCAATGTTTGCATTTCTCTGCATTCAATCAAAATTCTCAATTCACCTAATGATGCAGAATGCTGCACATTCATTCAAAAAGGATTTACTACAAGGGTGCACTATACACACAATATACGAGGAAGGATATTTGAGAAAAGAAAAGGGAAGCAAAACTTTAACTTACCAAAGTTCGTCGGTGGATTCCAGGAAATCAGCAGCGCGCACTAAACCAGCAACAGCTGAGCCATGCAGGACTACAGGAGTCGCAAGATTCTTTTCGGAAACACTTGCCACACAAATACACAGAAGCACACACCAACCAACAAAAAAAAAATAAAAAATATAATAAATATACAAGAATATGAGACACAAAAATGAAGGAAGGATTTTTCTTTCCCGTCTTTCACAACAGAAGTCCTTTTCGAGGAGTAAGCAAAAGCAAAGCACGTGGTTCGGAAATGTAAGAAAATGTCGTCCTTTAGTTGCTGCTACTTTTCCAGCTTTTACCGAACGCAACAAGGACTCGTAACAAGTTTGAGTTTTGCTTTTTTTTTTTTCTGATTTTTGCTTAAAATTACAAGGATATGTCGATGGAAAAAAAAAATAAAATTTTTCCAGCAGGAAATCGCTGCTAGACTACGGTTACGGTTCGTTGAATGCGAGCAAAAGTCCTGTGCGACAGTCGGGATTGTTCATTCAATCGAAAATGTTCCCTCTGCTCAATGTGAGTCCTTGAAATATATTTTTTTTATTTGTTTATTCTTATGTATAGAAAGCTAAGTAATACTATGTTCACAACCGTAGCACTTTAAGCGAGCGACAACAACAATATCAGAGTAGAAGACCCAAAAGAAAAAAAATTTTAATTAACACTACTACAAGGATAATTCTATATATTCATGAATTTTATTTACACAAAATGTAAAAAGGATAATTTTTCTGTTAAAACATTTTTTTTTTTTTAAACAACTTGCCGACAACAAAAAAAAAACTTCACTGACAACCGCCGCCGGTGTGAATGCTCCACACGTTTTGGTTAAAAAAATAAAATCCTATCTCGCATCCTTTCGCAGCCGTAATTCACGTTGAACTGTGTGAAAATCTAACAAATTGCAAACGAGAGCGAGAATATTTAATATTTTGCACCACTGAAAAGTCGCGCCGATACTGAGAGGAATAAAAATTTGTGTAAAAAGGATATCGAATCTACTGTGACCGAAGGATGTCGGTGATACACTAACGTTGGCTTATTACAACTATCCTAGCTGCTATCTGGCTACAATGGTTTGGCCGTTCCAGCAGCAATAGTAGCAGCAAGTAGCAGCAAGCACCAGCAATGGCAACGACAACAGCACCAGCAGCAATGTAGTGCAGTATGTTTGTGCCAAAAAGGATGTAAGAGAGGTGCCCTTTCGCGTTTGCCGAAACGTAACCAACACAGTTGAAATGAGTTTTGAGAGGTTCGATCGGATCCTAGTGGTGCCTTATAGGTTCTCTTCAACAGAATAAAAGAACTTCAACCACCGATGGCATCCGAAACATGTTCGAAAGGACGAGAAATTCCGTTGAATTCGCCGCGCCACTGAGATACAGGATACCAGCTAAAGTTATTTCTGTTCAAGTGCTTTTGGTGTATGGAATGTCCTTGATATAGGCTGCTGCAGTGTGCACTGAAGAAAAAGAACCTACCACAGGCAAAAATAACTGTCGCAGGACAAGAAGTCGTGGTCGCGCGCTGCGAGAATTGAGGTCATGGTAGTACCAGGAAGTGAAATTCTCCGTTTCGCTGCAAAGAAGTGGTAGTCAAACGTGGTGGACGGGTGAAAAGCTAAGGAATTTGTTAAGCTTTCACATGAATGTGTTGCATGGTGGAAGCTTTACATGGAATGGAACTTTGTATGTCATACAAAGCTTGGTACACTGAAAGGAAAGTTCGGCTGACACTGATAGAGATGTGGAGGAGTGAGGCTTAGTGGAATGGTTGGCTCTGGGGCTAAACCGGGGTTAAATGTGGCCTTCGTACCGCCTTTCCCATGAGGCTGGGTAGTCCGCAAGATGGGATGTCATATTGACAGGCTTCGGCGCAGGGAATCTCCGAATTCGCCTGTTCGAATGAAAAAGGCTTTGTACAAAACTGAAGGCAGTCAAACATGTGCTGGCTGATCTAGCTAGAGGACGAAAGGTTCAGCCCTTGGTTCGGCATCAGGATAGCTACTTAGCCTATTTCTTGACTTCAAACATCAAGTCTAGCTCAATACGGCTGCAAACTAAGGTGGAACAGATGGCAATCAAAGTTTCATGCAAGTTTGAATCACCAAGGAATAAAAATTATTTATTAGGAGCGGATTTTTGAAGCAAAGTCTCGCAACTTGAAAGATTTTGAAAGCTGCAGTGTTTCTAACAAGTGAATGAAAAAAAATACTTAAGCATAAGTAAGACCTCAGAGAGACCCCCAATATGTGAGCTTGACCCTGGGTGAGGAAGCAAAGAGTCAGAAATCTCTAGATATATTGAGCCTAAAATCCTTGCCACAGTAGTTCGCCTGTAAATCAATCTATAGTTTAAGGACCACGTTAAAGCCGATCCGTCGAGACAATCTGTCGGCTGTCTGTCTGTAACCGAATCTGAGACTAGTAAGTGGATGCGGAAGTTCTTGCAAGAGGCTTGCGTTCGTTCCTTCGGCCAAGTTCCTTCCTAGCTTTGTCTAACGTGTCAAACCGCAATCGCTCTACCAACTCTCATAAGAAGCATTAAATATTCAGCGCATTGGTTCAAGTCTGTGCATTCGATTGGAATTTTTGGAAATGACGACTGAAAAACTGCCAAACGTACCTACATATTTAGGTTCAAGAGTGGCACCTAACGAAACAAGAAGTAGTAGAAGAAAATGTTCGAAACCCGCCGCCCATTTGTCTGATCAGTTCTTCTACAGAGTGGTTCAAGTAAGGCTTGTTTTGGGCTCCGCATCGTTTTACTTCTACTTGAGTTTAGTAGCACGTTTAAGGATACAATTTATAATGTTCTCTGACAAACTGAAACCCAACCATTCACCAGAGTTGCCGATACATGTTTCCTAAGTTTCTGATTAGCTTTAGCAGCTTAGCTCTCATAAATTACCACCGCAAGTGCACGAAATGCTTGAAATGTAGATTTCTGCTCCTTGCTTGGGCAAATTATAACCTTATTGGGTAATGGCTACTTTTGTTTACAACCCTTAATCATCGGAAAGTCTAACTCCAAGGGCATTACTACTTAATATTAGCTTACCACTACCTTCTATTACCCAACCTAAAAATTGATTTCTAGTAACAAAAATTCCCCAAAATATTTTCAATACTTGCAGACACATATTGTGCTCACATGACCAAGTAATGGTTGTCATCATGGAGTCATTACCATTTGGAACAGCATTATATCCTTTTACTTCAACAATCACCAAGAAGATTACCCTCACACCCTGCTTATCTAAGAGCATTTAATGTTTCCATTACTGAGTAATGGATGTCATGGAATTCATTCTACTCAGAATTCACAGAATTCAGTATTTGCTTGGTTTTTCTTATTTATCACCCAAAAATTGGACCAGTTATCCACCCTCATCATCACCATTACTTATACATTACACATGGCTAATAAAATAAGTCATTACTCGGTATTACTTACAACTACAATCCATCTCGTTTGAAATCACATCAACGGCAAACGTAGTTTGCGGTAATTTCATCCCAACTTAACAAGGCAATATATTTGCAGTAAAAAACTCAGACTTTGACTTCTATTACACGCCAAGTAATGGATTACTTTTCGAATCCTTAAAAATACTAGTTCTACCTCGTTTTCGAGTGCAAATTTTCAAAAACCTCTCTGAACTCGCCTGAGTTGAGGGAAAATTTATTTACAGATGGTTTGTAACCCGGCGTAACCATTACCTTTAATTACCTTTCCCTCATTCATTAGACTGTAAGGTAATATCAAGTAATTTTAAGCCAAAGGTAACTCGTTTACTTCCAGCAAAAGTCCCCGCTTTCAGTTCTATTACCCAGTAATGGATGCTATTGTGGATTTGCCGGTCGTCAAAGCCCCCAGTTAATAAAATAAATGTTCCCTAGCACGCCACTGTGGATTTGCCACCTCACATATCCCCCATTCGAAACATTACTCCACCCTGCAATGCAAACAAAGCAATGAAACTTTTGTAACTTTCACCCCCACCCCATGAGTTGGCGAAACAACCCCCGCAAAAGGCAGTAGACTCCAAAAAGCCATTATCATGCGCACTACACCCCACTGGCTGCCACAGCCAATGACAGTACACCAAAAAGTGAGAGCTCCTCCCGCCTCTGGCCAATCAGTAGATTGCATATCTCCCGACCAGAACCCCATTGCCAAGCTCCAGGGATGTTCCCAGTAAGCTTTCGCTCATTAAATTCATAAACTCATCAGTGTGACAGGTTTATTGCATGCGCATGGAATGCATTTCTGCTGCATGTCCTGGAGAGACGCCCCCATGCCTATCTGCGCAGTAAAGTAACACACTACCTACACCATACACGCTTCTGTGTAGGGGTGTCTGATGTGGTATAGCTCGCCGTGTTAAAGTGACAAATCTCTTGCCCCACAGGGTCTGGGCTTTGATTCTGTTTCCTTTTATGGTGCATCGTACTGGAGTAGTATACTAACCCTTTTCGTCTATGTTCCTTTGGATCCTTTTTTTCCTTTTGCATTTTTTTTTCTCGGTGCAACGCGCCCACTTTTTGGTGGTTTAAACACGTCACAGGGACCCACTGTGCTGGAGTATACATACATGCCAGACAAAGGTATACAGCAAGAGAGACACATGCAACCTCAAAGATCCTGATTGAAAGGACATTGCGGATTTATATGCTGTGCATTTCTATTTTTTGCTCCTTTTTATGTATGTTTGCCATCCGAGTATCTAGGTATCCATTTGGCAGGGGTTTTTGTTTGAACACACTTTAAGTCCACACAATTCAGGACACACCATGTGAGGTTGAATCTTATCTACAAACATGCCCGGCTTAAAGATACATGGCTCTGTGACACCTTTTCCGAGTTTTTACGAGTAACTGTGAACTGGATTCGTAGTGGAAAATTGAAAAATCCTTTTTGGAACACGGGGCATTTGTAGGGAAAATTAATTTAGTTTCCAATGTGTGTGTGGGGTGGGGGAGGGGGTATTTATGCGCGCTAAGGGTGGGATTTTATTATTTCAAATTTGAATTTTGAAATTAATTTTTGGGAATTAGCTGCTAGGATTTTATGGATGAGAAACAGAAGTAAAACGAATTAATTCGCCGAAGGGATTCGGGGGGGATTTTTAGAGACTGGACTTAATGCTTTTTTCTTACATTCGCTGTATTAATTTGCTCATAAAGTTAATTAGGAAACGGGAAACTGGGGTGCTTATAGGGAGATGGGAAACACTAAAACTGTTAATTTCTCTCTGAGGATTTGTTTATTGATTATGCCTAACCGTTATGATCCCACTTCCGCAGGTTGTCTCATTAGAAAGATACATAGTCCCACGGCTTAAACCCTTTTGAGGCGCTCTTTTATAGAGCACAACTGTTACAGTACAGTGGTAACAACTAGTCACCCACTTTTTAGTGATCTTGTTGATCTGCTTTCCTTCATAGCTCGTAAAATCTTGGATTGAACTAAGCTTCTGTTTACCATTTGTTCCCAAAACTTCAGTCTACAGATCGAATGCTTATACTACGAAGCTTAATACTTGGAAGAGATGAACCAGGAATTAGCATCAGTGACGTAGATCTGCTTCTAAAGTGATCAACACCTTCAAGGGGCTAAAATGTAACTAAAAAAACACTCAAAATAAAAGTGGTGAGAGTATGTAACCCTGCGGCGCACCTTACCATTGTGAAAGGCCTGGCATTTTTGGTTTCTTTTTAAACTACTCAAATCTACACCGTTGAATAGTTTTTAGGCGAATATCTTTGGAATGGCCCATTCTGCTAGTGAAGTTTCACAGTTCCCTGCTGAGTGTTTGTGGCTCAATCGATACGAATAGCTCGATCGATGCTTTTCTTAAGGACGACATTTGTTTTGAATCGTTGGAGGAGCAGCGACCGTCCACAACAATTCTTTATGAAAAAAAAAAGTTCCAAAGACTTGCAGCCGATAAGACGATTATCGAACTAAGTGCGGAAAAGATGGAATATTCGACGACTGGTGTAGCACGTTACGCCATCCTGTTATAGCCAAATTCGTGACCAATTGCGGTCACAAAAATTTAGTTATCATGTGTCTGTAGGGCACTCCTTTACCTTGACGTTGTTGCCAGCCTCAATTTTGAGGATTTAGGGATCACCACTCCAAAATTCACGCCAAACAGTCATTCCTTGAGGGTATATTGCCATCATTATGACTACGTCTTGACTTTCGGGACTCCTCCGGAACTAGCCTCCGAAATGAAAATGAGCTTCGCCCGAAAAGATCTTTTTGGCGAACTAAATCGAGGTAGTTAAGGCCCCCACAGAAAAGAGGCAACGAAGCGGGTGGTCATTTAGCTTCGACTCACGAGTGAGTTGGACCTTGCGAGCAAATAATCTGAAGTGTCCTTATGCAATATTCCCTCAGTAAAGTGCGACTGATGTTCCGTTGTTGGGCTATCCAGAGATTTTGGGCTCTGAGTGGTTCTATATCTCGCCCTGATTTCAGTTACACCAGGCAACAGCAGTGACACACGCACACCAAACAAAAATTGTTCTTTACAGGTGGGCTGGCGAGGAGAAAACTACTCCAGGTCAATACTGACCCATTGTGATGCCCCTTTGGGGAAAGGTTGACCGTTGCCCATAGAAACCCAATTCGGACTCTAATTTGCTGCGATACTTACTGTTGCGAGTCTTTGCATACAAACCATCCTGAGGATTTGATGAATGTCATTATCCTGTCTGTTGGCGTGCTGGCGAGTTTTTCTAGGTCCTGGAAAAAGTACCTTCCACAGAATTTGTTCCTTTTGTGTTTGAGACCTAGGCGGTGGCATAGGAAGTGGGTTGTATCCTCAGAAGCTCCCTCCGCAGCCTCTGCAGAGTTTTTCTTCCGTCAGACGGAATTTCGTTAAATGGTACCGCAGAGAGTTATGCCCCGTGATAACCCCAACCCTCTCCTGACGGTCGATATATTTTTTGACTACCGCTTTGGGCAATTAAATGCGAAATGTTGACTGATTTCTTGTGTCAGTAAGGTACGTTGATAGATACATTGACAGTGCTCGACCTCCATTCTTTCAGTGCAAGCGTGAGTGCACTCCTTCTCGGGCGATCTATGAAATGTCCTTGGTCATCTTATGTCCATAATTACATCTTTAAAATGTCTGCTTACTTCTGGAATCGTAGAGGATGTCCCAGTGAGGGCGCCATTTCATTGTGAAGTACAAATGCTACGATAAAGTACGGTCAAACGCGCCCAACGGCTACGCCGGTAGACTCTTGATCTTTTGATGTAATTTGCGATGACATTGTGGCGCAGTTGTGTTTTGATACTGACAACAACTCCTTGGATCTCCGTCTTATATCCTTCAAAAATGTCACGATCTTCCTGGCTATTCTTATCCGCATTTGTTGATTTGACACGACCAACACGAGCAACAACTTTCTGACCAAAAGCAGGAGTTATCATCATTTTGCTTACCATCCACTTTGAACGCATCCGATCACTCCACCGGCCCGGAAACCGCCCTAAACAGTGGCGTGCGGTGGATGCATTGGCTTCTCTTGAATTACTCTTGGGCTGTCCGTACTATAAATTTGATGACTTTGCTTATTTACGTAGCCATCATTGTTTACCACGATTTTCTTTGCAAAGTAGTCGTTTAGTACCTGATGTTCAATCAACCAATTAACTAATTCTCTTCGCTTAAAATGGCCGTCCTGTTTGAGCTCTTGGGTAATTGAAGACTTCGTGAAAATTCGCCGCAAAATAGTTCTTGAAGCTTCTTATTCTTATGAACGATGACTTGTTAATTTCCCTGGGGCTTCAGAAACACTTTCTGCCGCTGCGTCTATGTTTTCGGAAGAACCTCCGCTAAAAGGATACATGGGTGACTTACTACACAATTTTCCTAAATTCTTTTTAATTAACCGTCGAATCGATGACTGATTTGGAGCATTATTTCGACCGAGACCTTTTGAATGACAGTTTCAGGCAACCTTTCTCCATTTTTATAACTCGTTGCTCCTTAGTATAGCGCTCCTTATTTACTAATTGCAACATTGACAGATGTCATTATAATTTCTTGGGGTCGCCATATCCAAGAATGGACAGAAATCCGACGCTCTTACTGGCGTTTTTAGATCAGTTTTCAATTGCTGCCAATTTGGTTCAATACATTTACAATTTCTGGTCAAGGGAAGCCCTTTTGTTTACCATGTTAGGGGTGGCACTTAACTCTAAATAGCTTTTAGTCGAATTCTAAATTTAGCGCACGGATAAAGTAATATGCTCGCGTTGAAAGGTCCTTTATTATGGTTTACTCTCATCGCTTCTACCGCCAAAAGCACTGAAGGTATGGTCGACATAGGAGCGTTGTTGTTAAACAGATTTTTAAACGATGGTTACTCCAATGTTCGCCTGGAAATTTTGTACAACTTCTTTAAGTATGACATCAATTTTTTTAAAACTTTTCAGAAATCAAAAATGTTGGCTTCGGTAAAGGTACAAGAAAGTGTCAACTGCAAAATCTCCTCAAGATGATGTCGAAGGTCGTTTCTGCCATTTTATGCAAAAGTCTTCAAATCGTTTACCAACAATTGGCCCGCATTTATGCGGTTTTAGACCAGAAGATTTCAACGTATCTCAACGTATTCTCATTGTGGCAGATTTTGGCTGAAACTCGACGGAGTTTT